>CCAG010017005.1:0-60913 GCA_001077435.1 Glossina morsitans morsitans | reverse complement strand
GAGAGAGAGAGAGAGAGAGAGAGAGAGAGAGAGAGAGAGACCACATATAGAATTAGCTGCAGGGAAAACTTGACGACGCTTTTCATTAAAATTCATAAACTTAATTATTTTTGTATTTTGAATGAATTGAATTAACTTTTATTAACTATATGCAATTTTGAACGCAAGTCTTATGCGATTTTCTTGATAAAACCATTATGCTGTCATTATAGCACATTTAGGACTTCGGAATGAAAAGCTGAGCAAGTAATTTTAATGAAATCAAATTTGTAGCATTCAGAAGGTTCTGCGAAGAGCGAAACAAACGGCATCGAACGTGACAAGATCTGGGCTGCACAGTGAATAGATCAAAACTTCCGAGCTCAACCTTTTTTTTAATGTTTCTCGAGTCATTACCAATATGTGTTGTTTAGGATTGTTGTGATGGAAGCCGACTCCGTATGTATTCTTAATCAATCGACTCTGAAAGCTTTACTTAATTGCGTGCTTCGATCGTCTTAGTTGATAAGAATATATAATGAAATCAAGCGTCTGGCTTGATTGGAGCCATTCATGATGCATGATTTCGTTCCACTCATGCCAAACATAAAGCATTACCTCACTTGGCGTCAATCCACATCTTGGCAACGTCTGTTCAACGTCATCCGTCTTGAACTATGATCTTCTTTCAAACTTCATTGTATGTCGTATGTGAGCCAAGTTTCATCGTTTGTTATCAATCTCTTCAAAACTGATCGATTATGATTCGCAGATGGAATGCCGACTCATTTAATTTTTCGCGGTTAATTTATGCCGTTTCTAATTATAACCCCTCTTCTTGTATTCCGTCCTAAACAAAAGGTTTCAAAACCGCTTCTGGTCAATATTTAGTTCACCTAACCGCTTTTACCGCTTTTTTTCTGCAGTTTTTTTAAGCATTTCAACAACTGGTGCACAAGAGGTCTACGCGACATTAGTACCTAAATTTCCACAACGAACATGGGCAAGCTATTTGTATGCTGCTGACTTTGGTGAAACATCTTCGAGATAAGCAGAGAGAACTTTTTCATAAGTCTGTGAAGTGTTGTCGGGTTAATCGGAACGTTATTATAAAACGAAGCGACTTTTTTCAATATTTTTTTCTTCATTTTCAAGGGATAATTAGTTTCGACTGAATGATCGCATTTAACAGCGTGCACTGGCGATTTGCATACGCTTGTTTCTGATCCGATAAGGTTAGTTTTACGAAATTTACTTGACTCAAAAATCGTTGCAAAGTTTTTTCTTTATATACATATACATAGTTTTTGAATCAACATTTGTGACTTTTATAAACGCAACATTAAAATTAGCATACTTTCACCTTTCGGAATATGTAAATATGTGCTTGATGAAATCCATAGTCTTCAACTTTAAAACTCGCTAATGTTTACTTCACATATATTTTGCTTTCTCTATGGCAACCGATTGTTTTAGCGAGAACTTTATTCTAGAATTAGGTCATCCACCCATACATATATTTATGTGTGTGATTGCTATGGGTACTTATCGCCTATCATTAACTTAATAGACGTATAACTACACATATGAATTTTGTATACGATGTTTACAGCATAAGTGCTTCAGAAAGAAATGAAGTCACATTGTAAGCATTGCAGAGTTGAATTCTAAATTAAAATGGAAATTGTTATCGCGCACCCAATTCAATGCGCGTTCATTCTTTGCCATTTGTCTTTTTTTTTCACGTTTAACGATAAGTTTCACTGATGCGTGAAAACAACTTCCGCCTTTGCGAACAGATTTACTGCAATATTTACTTATAGACATTAAATATATATTTAACTAACATGACAATTTAAAAAAATAGTCATCATTATAGTTATCGGTGAAGGATTAATGGTACACTAGCCTTGTCCTTCCGTTTGTAACCGAGTCCTAAGGCCACTCATCAGAAAACGCTTAAATTACCGAACGTAGGCAAGAAATGTAGATAATATCACCTAAATAAAAGTGAAAGTGAAAGGAAACAAATCTATCTTGAAGAAATCTATATACGCGATTGCTTAGATCGGGAATATTCATGGATATTCAAATGGTTATTGTCGGTTACGGCCATGTCAAACATCTCGCCGACACCATTACTATTATTATTTACTTCATAAATATTTTATGTATGTCACTATTTCTCATACATACATAAATTGCGACATGGTAGTAAATAATCACATATTTAGAGATCTTAAATTATGTTTATTTTGCACTTTTTAGTTATTGTAGCCGTCTCTAATCTCTCTCTGATTTAATTCCTATCACTTTTACATTTCTAGTACGTCAGTTAGTAAGTCTGGGAGTTACGTTGGAAAAAAAATGTATTATTATTTTTTCTTTTTTTTTGCAAAATTTGATTTCTATTCATTAACATAGGCTTAGTTCAGACTGATAGGGCCAAACGAACTCTCTTTTAACATTTCGATGTCCTTCTAATAGAATCATTTGTCAAGATCCTTAAAATATGCTTCAGTTTTCACAATCACAACATCGTCTGATTCAAATCTTTTCCCCGGGAGCATTCTTTGAAGATTTTCGAGGAGATAGTAGCCGCTGCGAGCCGCACCTAGAGAATGCCACGACGGAGCAGCAAATCGAACTGCAATTCTCGCAATTTCGCGGAGCTTTTGTTCGACTCTGAGTAAACCTGGTGCCCTTTTTGAAACCGTGCTCAAGTTTACAACATAATGAATATATTCCATTTTGACATCTTTAGGATCTTATCTTATATACACAAATGTAGATATTATTGGTATAGAGTTAATTCTTACTTTGCTTACTTCATTTTTCGCTTATCGAGAATAATTTTCAGGAACGTTTTAACGGTTCTAGTCCAACCGCCATTTGTTCACTGCGTTTAACATCGTAGCATGTCCCATCAATTTAGTTTAAAATGAAGACAACAAATTTTTTATTTTGCGACGACGAAAAGCTTCCATAACACTTGTTAAACCAATTCGCCAAGAGTTTCGATGATATTTTTTCCCATCAAAAAGCAATGTTTCATCAGCAAACGAAGTTCGGAGTTTATCATAAATTGGAAAATAATCAAAGTGACGTCAAATTTTGATAAGCGTCGCTACGTAGGATAATACTTTCGTAAAGTAATACGAATTTCTAACGTTGACATAAGGACATATGCTCTGACAGTTTTTGAAAATTATTGAAATCCTTTGACATCCTTATTTACGATAGTGTTTCGAGCACCAGCACTAATCTAGCGTCCTGTTGATAAATTTTATGTTCGCATATACATTATATAAAGTTCTACTACCAGCAGTAAGGCAAGGAGGGACGAGACTTTTAGATTATTTTTGAAATAAATTATTTTCTTCGACTTAAAAGAGAAAAAAGGTAAAGCATGCCACGCAAATGAGTAAAAAATCGAGTTCTTGAAAACAGGCTTCAGTGAGCGGAACTTTGAATAACAAAATCACACATATTCGCGCACCTATATAAACTATTTGATTAAGAAGCGAGCATGCGAGCGATTTACATAACAACAGCGAAAAATCCTTCTATGTGGGACAACATTATTACAAACTTCCATATAGAACTCTACTATCGATTCTGGTAAGGATTATTGTTGCGTGAAGCACATGTAAAATAAAACAAAATGACCGACTTGGTGAGAATGCTTAGTCGTATGCGTGACACAGAGTTGCATATAAGAAATTAAAAAAAAATAAAATACTTGTTGAATAATTAATTTCAGTTATATAAAAAAAATGTTAAATTGTTTTAATTACGGTATGTAAAGTAAGCCTAAGAGTGCCGACTAAGCATAATCGGATTGTGGACTGACATGTTTTTTTTGGAAAAAGGATTGCTGGTGTTCGCTTAAACGCTTCGAAATGCATGGTCAACGCGCAACAAAAACAATCGTGCAAAAATAAATTGTTGCTCTGAATCCTCTGAATCAATAGAAATACTAGACAAGTACACCCAGTGCGAAAAATTCGATCTTACGGAAATATATTCCAAATTAGGCAGAATTACTGCGCAGAAGTGGTTCGAGTCGTCATTTGTATGCATTTTGGTCGTAAAAACTGTTTCAAATAAACCACAACAAGTAAGAAAGTTATATTCGGCGGGGACCGAACCTCGCATTCCCACCACTACGCTTTTCGCATTCTACTCTCCAAGTTCTTTTATTTGCTACCCGTATCGCTGGTATTATTAAGAAAAAATTAATCGCGACGTCGGTTGACGGTTGAAATGAACCCATTTTTAGGCAGATGGAGGAGTGTACAAAATAGTTTAAGACTGTCTGTCTTGTTTGCGTTGTGATAAATAAGCACGAAATCTCAAAAAAGGGGAAAAAAAAATTTAATTACTTGTAACCTTGTGTGGGCATGGCCGATTGGTCTCGTGTTTGGACCTAGAGAGTAAAATGTTTCGTAAAGCGACGAGCAAAGATTCAAAAATTTTTGTTTAAAACAACTGAGTTGCGTTCAGTTTACGCTCCGAAGCACCTCACAGACCGACAGACATGGCTAAATCAAGTCAGAATTTCACGTTGATCAAGCATATATACACTTTATAGCGTCTCTGAAGCTTTTGGGTGTTACATACATTATGGAAAAAAACAAAATTAGTATACGCCCATCTTACAGGGGTCGGTATAATTACAACAATAAAATTATCAGAAAAAATCCTCTTACATTTACTTCAGTCCCTTCTATTAAATTACAATATGTAGGTGACTATCAAAATGGCACGGATCGTGTTGTTTGCAATAAGGATGATGAGGATCAAATAATTTTCCGCCAAAAAGGGTCAAGTCGTGTACGCGTGAGAAAGAAATTTCTTTTCGAATACACCTGTGCCCCGATATTGATCTCGATAGGTAGTCCATTTTGAGTATTATGCTTTTTCTCTACGAAACGTTTAACCACTTAACTGCGTAAGACGTGTGTCCAAGATAACCATTTTCAGATGTTTGATATACATGCACATATAGTAAGTCCAGCAATAAATTTTCTTTAAATTAGAAAAAAAAGTCTAGCTAATTGCTTGGAAAACACCTTATTCGCCGTATGCGTAAAGCGGACATAATTCTTCGATCATGGTAAGAAAACGGGTGGCGTGGGCAGAAGCGATGAAATGATTACATAAAACACACTTGCAAGATGGCGGATAAGAGAGCTAACTGAGCTTGAGCTACTACATGTTACATAAAAAACGGTGTTTTTTCCTTACATTTTCCCTGCTTTGAATTTTATTATATTTTGATCATTTTCAAATATGCAACAACGATATCTTTTTCAGCAAAGAATTTTTAAATATACCGCACACTTATCATTTATATACACATTCTGTGGTAAACGAGATATTAAGATTGTGCGGAGGGTTGTAATACTAAGAAGGATTAGAGATAGATTTACATTGCCTGTCCGTCCGTCCGTCCGTTTAATTTAAAGGTCGTAAATTTTCAAGAGTTTTAGAATGTCGAGGCAAAAATGGCTTTATAAATTGGTGTGAAAACTTTCGATCGGATGGGGGGCGTCTTGCCATATACCGGCATCTTTTTGTAGTAAAAAGACTTAATTTTCAATGCTTGTTGATGAAAATTCAATCACAATAATTTGATATTTGATATAGAAAGCTTGAGCTTATCGAATTTGGATCACGTAGGTCTATTTTTTGCGTCCTAGCCCATATAAGGGGTTACAATGGAAAATAGGTCTTATATGCTAAAGAATTGCTAATAGTAGATCAATCATAGGAAATTTGGATCACACAGATCTATTCTGCAGACCGTATCATATACAGGGACTCTTATGACAGCAAACCATTCCATGTAGTTTGTTATGACAGAAGCAAATGGAAAATCATGAAATCGTTGACAAATATATTAAGTTTTCTAAATGTAGACCATGTCGACGTTTGTGTGTCCTCCGATGTGTTGGCTTTCACGAAAATTATCCATTTGCATAAAAATAATGTGTAGTTTTTAGTGTACTACTAGTCAAGCTTAGTGATGTAGAAGATCTAATGGTCGGCCTTGCCCGACTATAGCATTCTTATTTCTTTTCTTATCAAATACCGATATGCGATCGTTTGTATTGTGTTTGATGTCTATGAACGTTATGCCTTTATACACTTACGTATTGTGTAAAGGACTTTTACAAAAAGATTACGCAACTAACGGGTTAAACGTTATTTTATTTCAATTTTTTTATTATAATTTTTATTCTTTATTGCCATTAATTGAAATTGATTTTTAGATGCATGTTTCGTTTTACTTCATTTTTCTCATATAATTGCACTCTTCACTCATTCAATGCATCATTGTATTGAACAAATGATTCGAAAATAATATTTTCAAAAATTTCTAAAAAAAATTCGCTTTCTTTTTAAGATGTCGGCGGTAATAAATTGTCATCATTGTGTGTAGTTGACTTGTAAACAATGTAAACAAAAAATGCGTTTACATGAAAAATGCATTATTTGTGTTTGTCAAAAAGAATGCAACCGACCGCCATCAATCAAGGCGGTTTGCTTAATCAATTTCGAGAAAGAAACAAAAAGAGAGGACGAAAGTGTTGAAATTTATTTATTTTTCCATAAAAAGTGTACGATGAACTTTTTTTTCTAAATTATTTTCGCATAAAATTCTCAAAAATCATTGAAATTTAACATAAAGCATTCAGTTGACGATGTCATCAGTTCAAAGTCATATAGCACAATAAATTAACCATTTTACCTATTATTCATTCTATGATCTTGTGTATTTGAACCCTAATAAATTTCATTTTATGAAAAAATGATGCCATTATATGAAGCTTCATATGCTAAGATTTACTTAAAAAAAAATGTAAATTTTTAATAAATTTTATTTTATTTAATTGATCTTGAGAAATTCAATAAATAAAAGGAAAGCAAAAAAGTAGTAAATATTCGGCAAGAGCTCATCCCTTGCTTGATTTAAACAAACTATGTTTTAGCAAAAAACGGAACGCAGTAGATGGCTTAGGCATCATTTTGCCTAACATTATACTAACACTTAAAATAGTTAATCTGTGTAAACTTTTGCTTAAGCATAACATAAGCAAAGCATAATAGTGAGGTATATGTCAGACAATTTCACTGTAAAACCAATAACATAACGGAAAGATGGTCGTATACAGAAAGTTTGCAAATTTGTAGATTTCGATGGGTGAGTCTACGGATCGATTTAGCTGGATTTTTAGCTTGGCCGGTAGAAGTGCCTGTGGAAAATTTGTTGATTTTGGCAAGATGTTCAGCAGATAATCGCATATTTAACAAGAAGCCGGATAAACACCAGCTACGTATTTTTTTTTTTGTATAGAAAATGCGCGTTTATTGTATGAAAATGATAAAAAGCATTTTTTTCGTTAGCTGTGCATACATCTTTTCCAGCTGTTCGACAATTTGCGCGGGTCACCTCAAACAGATTGTTGCTGTTTTGAGGTAAACTAGTTATTAAGCCATTTTCCTACGTTCTTTCAAGAAATGAAGTGGCGCTCAACAAGTGTACATCCTATCGATGCACGCAAGTGGTAATCCAGAGCTCGCGAGTGTGATGAGTAAGTCGCACTGGCTAGCACTTGCCCGTTGAGTGTGAACCGGTTTTACGGTATGGACGGATGGTCAGATGTGGTGTAAAAAAATGAGCTTACTCTGCCTTTGTTGATATTTGTTGATATATCGGCTTTTGAACAGCAAATCGTTCAAATCGATTAATTGTGGTTGCGCTAGCGTTTAGTATTAAGCGTTTTTACAGAGTTCAATAGCTAAAAACAGGCAAAGCGCCAAAGCGATTTGGAAATGAATTTTCATGCTTGGTATTCTCAAGGTGCAAAGAGCACTTCCTATTCTCCGTGGGGGATATGACGTACAAAAGACTTTGGTTTGTATCGTTCGGGCTATCGGCGAATACTCGTTACGTGGCACAAACCCGAAATTTTCGTTCTTAGGAAACGCAGTTTTGCGTTATGATATGTGCTGGTATTACGACTGCGTGTTGTTGCCAGATCTCCACGCTAATCAAAATTGCCCCTTCAGACATGTATGACCTCTATGCACGGTATTAGGTCCATCTATGTCCAAATTCCGGTTTCATACCAACACCAATTAATAATACATACCATCGAGAGAATGTGTATTGGGTGTTACTGTGTAATGAGACAAGATTGGACAAAGTTCACGAAGCTCCGGAATAGTGCTAACGAATTTTTTAAATTGTTATAGGGATCAAGTTTTCTTGTTTGGACAAAGCTGTGACGCTTTAATTGGCAAAGAAATGAATGGTGAAATATGCAGCTACTCACGTTATTAAATATGTGCTCACCTTGCGCCATCACTGATATATGTTTTTGGGACGCCGTAATCTATATACGTGTGCCAGTATCTTTCTTAAATTGAGGGACAAAAAAATTTCAAAATTTGCAAAATTAAATTTAAAATAATAAAATGCAGTTTTTCTTTTTCTTCTTTTTTTTTTTTTTGCTTTTAATTGGCAATGAACTATGGTAGTAATGCGAATTTCAGTGATTTACGATATACACATGTGTGTGAATATTCAATTTATGATGCAAGATTTATTTAATTAAAGAAAAATAAATTTAAATAAATTTTTTTTTATCAAAATATATTTAATTAAATAAGTGTGGAGCATAAATCAATTTTCATAAATTAAAATAACAGACAAACAGACGAGCAAAAATAATCAAAAACAATAACAAAAAAAAAAAAAAAATGGATCCATTAATAAAGTCATTTAAAATTTCCGGTGGATGGGTAGTCAAAAATGGACAGGCATTCGTATTAATGTAATATAACACATGTACTGTACATACCGATTAGCATATCTATACATGTTTATATTATGTATATATATATATATATATACGTATATATGGATAAATGTATAAAAGATAAGCTTTATTATAACTCAACTCAACATATGGACTACAAGTATACACAACCATAGACAGTAACAAGCGAATGTAGTTACGTCAGTTTTGTTTAAGTAGGTTTAAAATTCCCTTTAGTTTCTCTTTATGCGGGTTAACTGTCACTGCACCTAAGTAATCATATTTTATATACCGCTATGTAAGCATAGGCGGAAAGCTGAAAGCTGCAACCATTGTAGGTTGTTATGTACATAAAAGCCAAGTGAATGCTTATATGATATGAATGCCAGATGAATCACACATATACTATAACATTGTATGGTGGGTAGGGAGGCACATACATTTCTTATCAGACAAATTCGGCTAATAAATTCTTTTTGTAAAAGATATTCTGTAAAAATTGAACAAAAAAAAAAAAGAAAAAAAAAAAACAACGAAAAGCAATTTCGTCATATTTCTTCTCCACTTCAGTATTGAAGGAAATATAAATAGTTTTCTCATTCCACTTACGAAATCTTAAGATCGCCAAACATGCTATATTTGAAGAATGATTTTGAGAATGATTATAGTTTAGTTACATATACATTTAAAAATGCCCCAAAAAAAAAAAAAAAAAAAAATGAAAAAATCGGTTTTAATAGCAAAGAAACAAATATCCAAAATATTGTTGTCAATAATTTGCGAAATAATCTTATTTACGCGTATCATATATGATTGACCAGATAAAAGCATGCTACAAAAATTTTACCGATATGTTCAGTGATCTCGCCACAATTATTGAAAAACTTCGCGATAATTTTCTGTTAAACTTGAATTTTCGTTTATAGTCTTGACTTAAGAAAGAAATTTTATGACTATCTATCTTGTAAATGGGATGAGTGAGTGCATGGCGTGAAGAATCTTCGAACATATCGATAAAATCATGCGCAGATATAAAAGACTTGTACTCGCTCAAAACGAATGAATGTTATCTTTATACTCTCCACTTGGGAATGGTAGCATTTGTATATATTTCAGGCCTCTAAAGAGGGGGACCAACATATCTAATAGATCATCTGCGGACGTCTTAAACATTGAAACAATGTTATATGTAACCTATTAGTTGTCATCAAGAAATTGTAATATTTTATATTATGACGAGTATACTCGCATATATAATTTTTACGAAACCACTTAAGTGAACATTTTTCAAAGAGGACGCAACAGTTAACTAGTTAGCAAATCAATATTATTATTATTACTTTCTAAATGGTCAATTACACAAGGGTTAAAAGTACTAGTATGTACGGTGATAGTCAGAAAGAATTAAGGAAAGAGAAAGAGATGAGGAGTGAGTAGTAGGTAGGTATATGCAGTTATCGACAAAAGCACTCACCACAGGCGCGACCAAGTATCATCTACCGCACGGAGCTGCGAACTCACGGAGCTACGATTCGATAGTCGCGACCATTATTTCCGCTTGCAAACATTCCCTTGAGTAAAACAATTGAAATGATTGTCGATAATTTTCCCTTCCATTGAACAAATTTGACAAATCAAATACTGATAAGAGACACTTCTGTGTAACAACGCGTGTCTGAATAATTCTTTTTGTAGCAACTTATGTTTTTCGGGCCTCAAGATGTCACTAGTTTTTGTATAACATAAGACGTCTGTCCTGGCCTCAATGTCGGTTTATTTTTATATTACTCGACAAGCATTGAAGGCTTCGTAGACGGATGTCATTTTGGATAAATCGAATGTACATCTCTGCGATTGACATACCATTTTATTGAAATTTGCGAAAAAAAAAAAAATTTAATAAAATTGTTTCTGAAAAATTATGAAATTTTTCGAAAAATATGTGATCAGATTTTAATTTTTTTTTTGTTTTTCTTCTTAATTTCTTAGGCTTAGTTATGTCTGCTCGCAAGCAAATTCATGTTTACTTTAAACAATGAATGAAGAGAAAGCAGTGGGAATTCTGATTGTATTTATTTTTAAATCGCATTAAAACGATGATGACTTGCGAAGGGAATCATGAACAATTGAGGGCGAAAATTATGAGAGCAAATCGGAAGCGCAACAATCTCTCCACATACAATAACACAATCTTATTACATACTTAGGTTTTGAGTTTCCGGTAATGAACTCTACATCATTTCAACGGGTTTTCATCTACGGATACTGAAAAAACCAGATATTTTGATTTCTACATAACACGCGTACACAAAAAAACGCGTAATAATAAATTATTTATTTAAACTTTCCGAGCACTATGAAGTTATGAAATTAGTTTTCTATGGGACTGTCTTTAACATCTATGTACATTTTCGTGTCAATGTATTTGTAGACGTCTTGAGATTTATTATTATGAGAGATGAGACTTAAATCTTTACATACGACCAATCGAGTGAATATCGTGCAAATGTTGAACCAAGATTGAAAAAACCGTACCATAGTCCCCTAAAACTGAAGCTCATGTTCACGTTTCTTCGATTGTTGCGGTCTTATGCATTATTAATTTCTTCTGCGAGGCCAAACTGTTAGTAGGGAGTATTACTTAAGTGCTATGACGGTGACAGAAGCGATAAAATTGAGTTTTCGAAGAATAAATGAAGAGAGAGTATTAATAATATAGAAGGGAATCTTGAACATCTCGCTAGAAACCGAAGTATTTCCATTGTGCTGGAAAAGTAGTTATGTCATCCCTGCTTACAACGGCCGAAACAGGCCTAGGGTAAAGGATTATAGAGGCATTGCGAAATTGGCCGTGCTACCAGAATTCTTTGAATAAATTGTTACTTCACACATGACACTTGCCATAAAGTCGTGCATCTCATCGTTTCAAAATGCATATCACAAACCTCATCGAGTTCACTATTCATATTGAAGAGGCTTTTGCTAGAGGCGCCTAAATCGACGTTACATAGATGGACTTCGGTAAGGCCTTTTATCGAATAAATCACAGGCTACTCTGATTTTGAAGTTGTAATCAATAGACTTCCCATTATATCTAGCGAAGTGGATCCGCTCGTACCTTGGAAAAATGTCAAGAAAATGTCGTTTTCACGACGGACGGTGTATCAAACACTGAACTTCATAAACTTGCATAAATTGGAGAATACAGATAAGACTTATTTTAACCTACATCTCTTATCCACTATTAGCAAAGCAAGATCTACATGGGAATTCATTAAGATATGGAATTTAAATGTCCATATATTGCGAGAAGATTGACTGTGACGTTGGTTAGACCAATATGGTATGGTCGGCGTTCTATCGCTGGTTTGTGGACGCGATCGAATCGATGGAAAAACACTTCCTGGTTTTGGTTTACTACCATATGCAGTTAGATTATTACTGTAGGCATCGACACCATCCCGCGGCAGAAACCGTGGGGCATTTTCAATATGACCTAATATTTGATTCAATGCTAGATATAAAATCAACCGTTCTTCTTCTTAAGGAAAAGGCTCGTTCATTGGCAATCTCACACGTAGATGGTAGTAATCAATAAAAATGGGCCCAGCATGACTACTAGTAAGCGTCGATTTAGTGAAGTCTCAAAACCCGACGCAAAGAGTCAGAATGGTGCTCAAGTATCGGTTAATTACCATTTTATTGAAATATGACTTTATAGACATGGATATAATTACTTTTGGCTTTTGGCTAAGCCTTGCGGTGTTGTAACATTGATTTATTGTCACTTGTGTAATTGTATACAAATAGCCTAACTCGGCTGATATTTGTGTAGTTGAATTGAAAAATGGATAAATAAATAAATAAATAAAAAAAAATATTCGTCTTATTTTTTGATGGTGGTAGTAAGCGCAAAACATGTCTTATTTTTTTTATCTTAAATAGTTGCGGAGTAGTTAATAAACTATTTTATTATGATCGGTATTTGTCTGTAATCAACTAAGGAGCATTTTTATCTTACTCTACCAGAATCAATTAACTATTTTCGAGTTTTCACATTCGGCTCCATTTTGGAGAAATTAATTCCATTATTTGTTACATATATGTATAAATGCATAACACATATATATATATATAAATTCGAAGCCCAATGAAATCCGAGATATATGTTTTTTATATACCGACTACAGACGATGTATGTTACGTAATTTTGCCAAAAATAGGTATTACAGTCTGCACAGTGTTTCATACTGGATGCTTGCTTTATCAACACTCATACAGAAATGGATTACACGAGCCTTTGCGTAATGAAAAAGTGTAAATGAGACGAATGCTCTCTTTATTAGCAATTGATCAAAGCTAACTGGCAAAAGGCAAATAAATATCGTTTGAATTGAGAAAACTGGGTTGAAGGTCACCGTGAACGCGATATCCAGTTTACAGAATGAATAAAATTGGGCAAAAGTCGATCAAACCTATCCAAAAAAATATAATAAAAATATCTTTACCAGTGTTTGTATATTCATCAAAGAAAGAAGATACGATAGAAAGACCAGGAAACACGCATAAGAAATCCCATAAAATAAAAGTCTTCTTTATCTGCATGGCAGGGTCTCATTCCTATGAGTCTCATATGTTTACTAGCTTGAACAAGTAGAAAGAAGACTTATATCGTGGAGAATGGGAAGCATTTCGATGACTTTCCTTTGCCCACCAATGTGAACAAGAGGAAGAATAACTTATGTCGCGAAGAATCGCAAGCATTTCGATGACTTTCGTTTGCTTACCAGCCTGAACAAGAGGAAGAAAGACTTATGTCCCGATGAACGGTGGGAAGAAATTCTGGAGAAGTTCGAAAATGGGTCGATGATTGGATCGCTACCAAATCAATATCGTTCTTTCGGCACGTTATCGCCATGTAGCCAGAAAGATGGGAAACAATTGTCTAAGATAATGAAAAATACTTTGATTAATTGTACCAAACCGAACCGTTTATACCCATTACCGTTATCCTAAATAAGATGCTGTTGATTTTTTCTATTTTCAAAATAAAAGTTGTCGCATTGGCGCGTGGGCATTGTAGGCGTGTCCTTGGAAAAGTTTATGCCAATTCCACGTTCTTTTCCAAATTTGTAGGCGATACCTTTACTTTCGCTAATAGGAAAATGTTTACCACAAATACTACACAGTTGCGCAGACAGACAGATGGACAAGCGAGCAGACGGACAGGTTTAGGTGCATTTCAGTTTTGAAACTAGCCAAGAATTTATATACTTTATAGGGGTCTTGAAGCTTGCTTCTGCGCCTTATAAAGGTATTGAAAAAAAAAAAAACTTTGATACACTATAAAATTGGGTAGGCGTGGTCAATTTTTTGCTCTATTGTAGAGATACTACAACACCGCCCAGAGAATATACGTTCAAATTCTTGTACATTTATCTGCTATAAAATTTACGAGTAAGGAGCAAAACACCAATTTTTTATTCCTTTTTGAAAACGAACACCGACACGGATACCTTCGACCGAATTGGCCCGTTATCACTTCATCGAATATTTTTGCCAAACATGAAGTCGTTAGCTTGATCTTTGCGGACAGGGAACACATAGGCGGATAGACGGACATGCTTAAATCGATTTAGAATTCGATACTGATCAAGAATGTATATATACTTTGTTGGATCTCTGATGCTTCCTCCTGGACATTGCAAACGTAGTGCCAAAATGAACATAACCGTCATTCTATTGTGATGAACAAGATAAGCAAGATTATAAATGTTTGGAGGAAAATTTGTTTGAATCATTTTTACAACTAATAATGAAATTTGGTAAAAATATAACCGCAACTAACTATATTTCTGAGAACACGAACACACAGACAATAGCAATAAATATATAAATACAATTGTTACATATCAGTGCGAATGAATGTACGTGAATATTTATTTATCTTGTCTTCATTGAAAAACATCAAAAGGAAAAAAACAAAAAAGTCGTAACTGTGAATATACATATATATATATATATATATATATATTCAGCCTATATATATTAATTTCATTTTGCTTATTCTACCATAAGGGTCATTTGCCTTACTTGACATGTTTATGGAAATGTAAAATAATGCAACAGCAAGAAAAAATATATGTAAATATTAACAAAAACAACAAAATTAATAACAAATGTGTTCGTACATAGAGAGAATCATACGAGCTGTTAATGTTTGTATGTTCGCAGTAATGGTATAGCACCCACATGCTGCATAGTATTTTTATTTTTATTTTTATTTATTTTTTTTTTTTATGTACAGCTCTATACTGATTGCATGCGAGGGTATGTGTATGTGCGTGTATATGTTATTTTATAAAAATTATACCATTCCATTACGCTATCATCCAGCGCATTGACGGTTATCCATTACTACTACTACCCTTATGTCTGTACATTAACACCATAATGTTTGTAGCTGAAGATGTGTTTGTAAATTAAATCCCTCGGGAATTGTTGACGGTGTTACAATCATCATCAAATGCCCCCCAAAGGCATGACGACAACAAACATTTATGTACGTAGCGCAGACGTCAATACACTGATGCATATAGTCTGTCTGTTATTTGTGGAAATTACTTTAGAACGGAAGTCAGTTTGTATGAAAAAAAAAAACAAAAAGAAGGTGAAAGAATTCTAATATGTCAGGTGCGCAATTTTTACACTACACGTGTATGTAAAGTTATAAGGTTATGGGGATTTAATTGAAGAGTCAAAATGACATTTCGTTTGGTTTAATTTTGGTTTTTGTTTACATATGAGTGGTTACTAATTATTGTCTGACGGTCCATTTGAGGGCTATCCCTTCAGAGCGAAAAGTGTCAGGTGTGTGAACAAAAGCGTTAACCTTTCACAATTTCATTTATTATTAATGTTACGCTCAATGTTTGGATTGTTACAAGAATCGTTAGATCATTTCGACGACATATTGTGCTAATTCATTGCCAGGACTATTTCCATTTTATTATTGCTATTGTTGTTTTTTTTTTATTATTTTCTTTTATACCCATCAGGAAAGCATGAGGGGCATATTGATTTTGTCAAAATGTTTGCAACGCCCAGAAGTAAGCATCAGAAGCCTCAAAAAGTATATACATTCTTGATCAGCATCAAATTCTGAATTGATTTAAAAATGTCCATCTGTACCATGTCCGTTGTACACATTCTTCCGGCGTCAGAAATGAAGCTACCGACTACAAAAGTGGTAGAAACATTAGGAGTTCTTGCATACATGTTGATCTTGAAAATAGGCTAAATCGATCGTAGGACACGCCTGCATTACCACGTAAACTGAGAACACATCTGTTTTTCGAAAGGAATACAAAATTACTCATATTCACAAGAGATAAATCGACAAAAATTGGAACGTATATTTTATGGGCGAGGCTGTAGTACCTGTATAAAAATGGGAAAAATCGGCCACTCCTATCCAATTTTATAGTGTATCATAATTTCATTTTTTTCAATATCCTTATAACTAACTCTGGAAAACAAGCGTCAAAAACTCCATAGTGCAAATAAATCCTTGGCCAGTTTCAAGTCGGGAATACACGTAAGCATGTCCGACTGTCCATCTGTTCAACTGTGTACTATCTGTGGCAAATATTTCCACGTCCGCAAAAAAAAGAAGATACCGCGTGCAAATTTGCAAAAGGTCAAGGGGTGCGCTTGCCACGCCCACATGTTTGTACAATCAAAACTGGGAATACCTTTGCTTTCCTGACTAGTTTTCTGACTAGTTTTTTAATTAAAGAAAGTAAAAACAATTTATGACAATTTTCTCGCTGAAGCATAATCAGTTTTCAACTTCGAGCTCTTATTAAAGAAATTTATTGCAATTTTCGAGTTTTTTTCTCGTAGTTATTTGCATACGATTGCACCGATGTAGATCGGTTTATGTTTCATTGTTGATTTGCATGAACTGGGAACGTATGCTCAAGCTATGCTATACGCTATACTGGTGCCTTCTAATGCGAGTGTCTGAAATTTCTTTAAGATCCTTTTAAAAGTGTTCCATAGGATCAGCTATGGTCCGTTTCAAGTCGCTGTGTTCTCTTCTAAAGAGCATCACCGTAATTGAAGATTGACGCTCATCGCTGAAAATACATCATTCAAGTGTTATCTACTAATTAAAAGTGTGGTGTACGCACACGCACACACTTATGAACATGACCCGTCTAGACCCCTCCCATAATCCAATAAATGCTCTGATTTATACATGTTTTCAGTCAAAGTTCTCGTTTTTGGTAAGCATTGCTCATCTGATTCAATGAAGCAAATAAATTAAACTTCAGTGCACAATGTATGTCGAAAAGAAATTTAATGGTTGATTGATTGATTGATTATTGCATGCTAAACCCAATAACGATGAAAGCTATTGATATTAGGACAACAAAACACGAACTTTGATATAAACTGTGCCAGTTTATAAAACTTCTAATCAAAAGGGTTCAATGAGCCTTATTTGTGACACGAACACTGCACATACGCTACTAATAATAATAAGTTGAAGTACACTGACAAAAACAAAAACAGACAGAAATAAAAATTTAATTCCAACTAAAATTTAAAAATGCACTTTTTAATTAGAAAAGTTTTGCTTTAAAATGCATTTTTGTCTATTTGAAGATCGATTGATGGATTGATTAATTTTGGCATAATACTTGTAACATCTAAAAATACGTAATAAAAGCAATGCAAGCTTAATCGCGAAAAAGTATTATTCGATTCAGTCAGTCGTGCCAGACGTGGCTTAAAGCCCAAAAACAGAGTTACAAAGATGAAACGCGGTGAATATATTCGCGTCAGTCGTTCATTCACTTCGAAGAAGAATTTGTTAAAAGTCGTATTGAAGACCGTCTGAGAAATCCCCATAGCACTATTAACCCTTTCACCAATCTATTTGAGATTTGTGCATTTCGAGTAATGCCGGACATATTGAGTCTTGTGTTCACATGACGATGACAGCTTTCGTGTTTCTAATATCAAAGAGTATCCGTAGCAAATAACTAGCTCGAAATATTCGTATTAAGCGCTAGGTGCCTTCAGGATTTTTTGTGCAAATTTTGTAAGCACTTCTTACCGATTCTACAATGCCTTATAAGATGATGGGAATGGATCTGTCCTGTGCCCTCTAACGTTATAACGATTGTATCTAGCAATTCATAAGGCATCCGTTAAATTAATAAATCAAAAAGATGATCTATGCTAAGTTAATAATTCTCAACTCACTTAAATATGTAATAAAGTCTTCGAAAGCGAAAAAAAAACTTGCTTGATAGATTCTTGTGTAGTTATACTTTGGCCTAAGGACAAAGTGCTATTTTCTTGGCGGGTCTTCAAGAGAATCGCTTATCCGTTTTACTAAATGAATGATTATCGACATTTCGGCAAACATTTGGTTCGTTTTGTATTTTATTCTTGTAATTAAATTTATTTCAGTATTTATTTACTTGATGTTTTTTTTCGCAGTGTAGATAACAATAGCGAACGAATATGAACGAACGAACGTATTTATTTTTAAATCTAATTTTTTTAGAAATTGAAATCAACAATTCCTTCATTTATTGTTTATTTGTGTATAATTTCAGGGTAATAAAAAAAATAGTTGGCCTTGATTTTTTTGTGAGAAAAATTATAGGCAAGCTTGTAACCGAATATCCGGCCTACATTATAATAATAAAAGCAACAACAATATCTAAGTATGTCAACGAAAAGTCAAATGGCACAAATAGCCCCGCAACCACCGCCTAAACCACATAAGACCTATGCAAATGGCAATGCTAACGGTACTTTGGCAAACGGTGGTACCATCAATAACAATTCAAGCAGTAATACAGCGCAATATCTACTTACATCAGCAGACAACAACGTTAGTAGTTATGCAAAACAGAAGTTAAATGGTCGTAGTCCTTGTCACACGCCACCGTCTACAGAACGTGAACAAGTCGTAATGACACCCAAAGGTAAAACGGCCAATAGTACAGTGATTTTAATTGAACGTAAACTGGTAGATGAAATCAATGATCGCGTACATGTGGCCGGCGGTGATCATACAGGAATAATCATTAATAAAGATACAGTTAAAGGGCAAAAAAGTCAAACGGAACCGGCGCAATTGTCTTTGGAGTTTCGCGTATTCTTGGTCAGTGCTAATACCGGAAAACATTCACAAGAATCGCGGACATTAAGATTTTGGTTTCGAGATTGGCTGAGAAATGAGGAAAATCAAGCTCATGTAGCACAAGATTTCTTTAAAGAATTGGTTAGTCCGAAGGACTTTCCCAGAGGTTGGTCATTATTTTTGAAAAGAAAAACAAACAACAACAACAACAACAATTGAACGCTATAAGAATTCTTTCTTCCCCTATAGATTATGTTGGTTTCATTAAGAAAATAATGAAATTATTGCAGAAAGGTTACGATGAGATACAATGCTTGGAAATAGAGCTGCGCATATTGGAGGAGACAAGTGAACCCCCGACTAGACCACGTAAGTGAATATTGCGTTCAAAAAAAAACAAAAAAACAAAACCAAGTCAACCAAGTCAAAGTTGTTAAAATGTGGATAGTGTTGATTGATTGTCCTAATAATTTTGACCTGAGTTTTTCAAATCATTTATTTATTTTCTTTTCATATCCTTTTCCTTTGCTTTGAAACCATATTTCTGTGAAACGTTCATTTTTTTTTTTTTTTTTATTTATTTATTTATTATATTTTTATCAATCCAAACATCAAATCCATGACATTACCCAAAGCTCGCGAAGGTTACATTATCTATTGCTATGGTGATTGCGATCGTAAATATGAGGAGGCTTTGTTAGCACAAAAGCAAACAGGTGATGGTGATGATTTAATGAAAGCTATTTGGCTCGATATGTATCATGAGCAACTAACCAAGCACAAGTGATAATAATTTTAAACTATACGCAATAATACGATGTGCGCATACATTCTCCCCTCCACAAACTATTACACACAATAGCCGTTATCATCGTTGTTATCGTCTTCCACTTATTATCTAAAAATTGTTGTATTATGATGCTTCCTTTTTTTTTTTATTCGATTTTTCATTTAATTAACCCTTCCAGCTGTCGACAGCAAAATGTCTTCGTTATGTTGCGTTATTTTTTTTTTTTTTTTGTTTATTTCATTAAACCCTTCCTTCCTAACTAACTAAGAGTTGGGGAATTAATTTTGATTGTGTTTCTTATGTGAAAATTAGGCTCTAATTAATCTGCATTGTTTGCTAATGTTTTTCTTTTGTTATACTTTACGTTTCGTTATTTCCTTTCTTGTTTTTGTTTTTTTTTTTTTTTCTTTTTCTTTTTGTCTACTAATTTGTTAAAGTTTTTCTTTGCTTACTATGGGGAGGCTTGTGTTTCATCTTACTCTGTAAAATATATTTTTTATGTGTAATTCGCCTATGGAGCAATACATTTTCGTTAACTCTAATAAATATGTTTTTGCGAAATAAAAAAAAAAAAAAAAAAACAAAAAAACAATTGTCTATTTATTCGTAATCAACTTTTATTGGATCTGTAAAATAAAAAAAAAACAAAACAGATTTAACTTCTTGGGCGAAATTGCGTTCATAGTAGTTCATGATGTCGCGATCTTTGGCGGTCTTGTCGTTTTTTTTCAAAATCACATCACACGTCGATCTGCTGAACAAAAACCCCAAAAATTTAGTTACAAATAATGGAAAAGTGCAAGTTGTTTTCCCATCAATTGTTAATTGTGCTTACGTTAAAAAAAAAAGTTCAAGAAGTAAAGTCGGTACTTGTCCGACAAATTTCCACTGAAACGAGATTTATAGGCGATCATTGTTCTACCGTTTGTTTATTAATCCCAATAGTTTTTATACATTTCCGATTACGGCTGCTGTTCGCATCGCAACGTGACACGTTCTGCTGCTAAAAAACTTAACTACGCATCTTCAACGATTTAAGACTAATGTGTCCAAAAAGTAAGACCAATATCATTTATTCTTTTTTTAGATCCATTCCAAACGATCCAATTAAATAATAATTCTCGCGGAAGAAATTCATAGTATGCCACAAGACCATGATAATCGATTTAGTCGCGAATATTTCGGTCTTGGTTCGCCTTTTGGGCGCCATTCGTTCGCATGATCGGTTATTTGCAGGACGTATGTGTAGCTTCAAGTTTAATCTCCCGTAACAATGGGTTTCATGATTGATTCGATAGTCAGAAATCATTTCCTCGCACTCATTCCGGAAAATCGGGAAAAATACTCTTTGTGTTGTAGAAAATCAAGCGCAGCTGGTTCAAGCTGGTTCACTAATGACGTCTGCGATGTGAAATTTAAAACAGATTTGGGGAAAACAAAAGATATTTGCTATTCGATATATATGCGCAATTTAAATTGAATGTCGGTCGGCACTTTTTGGGCACAGTATTATAATACAGATATGATGTAGAGTAGTTTTCAATAAATACATGAGTACATCAGGAGAATAAATTTGTGTTAGCAGTCGAATGAGTTTCAAACTCAAAATATTTCAATAAATTTCCTTTGTCGATATTACAGTTTTGTATTTGCAGTGGTCAGATCCTCAGATCCGGTAGTGCGATGATCTTCTTGTGTAATAGATGCAAGTCTCTTTTGCTTTAACGATCTGACATACGGCTGATTATCTTTTTGTTTATTGAAATTGCGAAGCGTTCGACTCTTTCAAGGTGTGATGATATTTCGAAAATCAATTTCCCATCTGAAATTTCGTAACTCATAGAGAGCATCAATTTTCGTCGATGTACTTCATGCGCGCCGCAGATTGTTTCGTTAGCTTTTGGAAATTAAAAGCGAAATGCACGTTTAGTAGCAAAGATAGTACACACATGCGGAAGGCTTTTGAGTGCTCTCCTAAAATCACTCAGTTCAAATTTTGGTTCTCATTTGGTGACCGTATGGAAATTTAATCCTTTTCGTTTTTAGTTTCAGTCAATTTTCCAGATTCGTACATAGCGTTATATAATTTTCTCGTTTGTCTTTTTTACGTGTTGTTCGCTATTGTATAATATTCGAATCAAGCATAGCCCAACTCAGCTCACTCAATAGCAGAAGTTTTTTTATAGGCATAGTAGAACATATTAAATCCGCAGGGATATCTCAACTCTTCAATTAATCTCGAATACAGTCACTCAATAAGACGTTGCAGTGATTGCTGCTGATTATAGGGCCTCATCGGGCCTTCGAAGACGAAATATCGACAAATTATTTTATTTGACTCTGCATGACAAAGAGTAGGGATTGTGAGAGGAGTAGTTCTTGATTTTAAAGGACGGAAAATTTAAAAAAACGGAAAAACTTCCAAAGGATTCCTTTCTACAATTGCATTCCTAGTAAGTACTTTTACGCAGTAAAAGCATTTTCAAGTTTTCTGGTTTGTTGCTTCTATCAAATGAGCTAATTATTCGTTATATGCGATGGTATTGAGCTGAAAGTAGTTCTTTGTGGCCGAAACTGCTTTGCGATAGAATCTTCGGTATACGTTGACATGATTTATAGTTTTTGTACCGAAGTTACGTTTCGCATCAATTCCTGTTTTTAGGTGCATACAAGTTCAAGTGACAATGCCGGATATGCTATTAATTAGTTGCGGGGAATCCAAGTCATCATCCAAACATTCGCATTAAGACGCAATATTCTCTTTTCGCCTTGTATTGTATTTTTGCATCTTGCTGCGCCAAGAGAAGGCTACCAAGTGCATACGGTGGTTCGATATTTTTCAAATATAGATAGAGTTAATAGGCTGGCAGACAAGAGTACATAAATTCGCTGTCCCCCGAATGCGAATTATCCTAAAACAAAAAGAACGAAAGAATAGTTTGCAAGAATTACTATCACCCCATCCTCTAATAGTAGACTTTAACAAGCAGACTATGACAATCAAACAAAAGCAGTCGTCCCACGATCGATATTGATTATGCATATATATAACGTCTTTATTTCTTTCTTATAATTTCTTCAATTTCGCAGCTTCACGTGCGAATACTGCACACCTAACGACATCTACTATCGCCATTGCTTCATTATACATTATTAAGGAAATATATATAAAATTTGTAATATCGGCATAAATAATGTTTCTTCCTTTCTTCTAACTATTTATTAAATGTGAATACAAAAAAAAAAAAATAAATAAATAAATAAATAAAAAAATAACAAAGAAAGCAAATATCTACACACATACACAGAATTTATCATTAATTATAGCATCTCGTATCTTCTCTTTTCCATTCAATTTGCAGTTTCTATGGATGAATCGCAATTTGAATCTCCGCCCTTGACTCCAGAGAAAGTGCTCGAATTAATTGAACAAGCTTATCCGAATCCGATAACTCCAGAGGACTTAGCCAAGTACGCAATGAAAAACAATGAAAAAAATACAATTTACTTTAAATGAATTTTTAAAACCAAAAAAAAATATATATTTATATGCATATCCATCTAGAGATTACGGTTGGGATGAACAGGACGTTATATTGGTCTTTATATCGCTCAAAGAGAGAGGTCTAATCAAATCAATGGAATATAATTCTTATACGCGTATACATCACGAAGACAAAGAAATTAAGGTAAGCAAAAATCATAAAATTCGTAAATTTTTTAAAAATATAAATACATTTTCTTTTTTTTTTTTTTTTTAATTTTTTAATTTAAAAGGTTGTCAAACAAATGCCGACCATGGCTTCAAACAAACAACCGACAATAGCTATAATAACGGCACAATATTGTGAAAAATTAGCTGTCGATGCTATGTTCGAAAATAAGGAGACATTTGTACGCTACACTACAGTAGGTAAGTTTTAATCAAATGCAAAATGACAAACAAACAAAAAAAAAAAAAAAAAAAAAACGACTAACAAATGTTACGAAATCATAATAATATTAATCGAAAAAAAAAAATATTTTTCTCTATTTTCTTTTTCTGTTCCCTGTTTTTGTATTACCAAACATCTGAAAACCTTGTACATGTGCATCTAACATAAATTAAAAAAAAAAAAACCAAAAAACCAAAAAACAAAAAAATAAAATAAAAATAAATAAATAAAAAAATAAAACGCAAAACTATAAATTCAGACACCGATCCCAATCTAACGAATTCTTTGAAAAAGTCTAAAAAGAAAAGACGTTTTGGTAAGACACGCTTTTAGGTTTTTTATGGAAATTTATTGAAAACTTGTTTTAATTAATTGTGTGTGTGTGGTACGAGTGATTTATGTTTTTTTTCCTTTTTTTTTTTTTTTTTTTTTTGTACTAGTTAAATGGGTTTTGGATACCACGATCTGTGTATTTAGTATATGCATAAGTTTGTAGCGAAATACTTCTAGATTATGCTCCTATTTTTTGTGTTTATTCGTTCGTTTTATCAAATAGTCAAACGAAATGCCTTCAAAGTTTCATTTACGACAAATAATAAATTCGTCGTATACAGAGTGAATATCAATCTCGTAAGCATAGTTTATTTGATCAAGAAAGTCTTTCGAAATATTAACGAAATTTATTCGATTATCGATTTTCGCTACGAATTTATGAACAACAGCATCCTTGCGCTATCCTTGTAAATCTAAGCAAATTCAGTTGAGCACATTTATGTAAATATGCATTTGCGTACGCAGTCCCGTTCAAATAAAACGCAAGCACCATTTCACCATTTTTACTCATTTTTCGTCACCAATAAAAGAAATCAAATACAATTTTCCCATTCACTATGTAGTGTAGATGTTTGTTTTTTTTTAAAGCATTTTTGAATATTTTCTAATAGAAATTTTGTCTTCATCTTAGGCGAATCGAATGTCTATACATTGGGTAATATTGGTGCTCATCGTATTGTTAGCACCAAGCTTCCCTCGGTGGGTAGTACACGTGAGGCTATGACAGCTACTGGTAATACTACCACACGTTTATTGGGCACATTCCAAAAAGTCGATTATGTCTTTGTGGTGGGAGTGGCTGGTGGTGTACCACATTACACGGATTACAAAAAACATGTACGTTTAGGCGATGTTGTTATATCGTATGTGGATAAGCAAAGAGCTTTGGATAATAGGTGAGTTAATCTGTCCAACAACTGTTTGCACGTAATAAATAAACTTTTCGTACCGTTGTATAGTAGAAAAACACTTTTCTTTTCTCCTTATTTTTTGCTTTTGCTCTGAAATAAAACTCATTTTCACACCCGTCAGTGGGTGTATATAGCTTGGCAACGGAGATTCTCCGAAACCTATATATATTTACGATCAGCATAAATAGAAGAAAACAAATACACATTCACCAGGCGAAGTTCGGCAATTAGCCCAACTCAATGTATAAGCACGCCCACAATTACTGAAAAGAAAATTATTTCCTTTTTTTTAACAAATTATGGCCTTAAACTTAAGAACTTCCGTCTGTATTTGCCCCTCTCAATATGATCTCCAGGCCAAGCTTGAAAATCTCTGGAATAGAATATCGACGTGTGACCCGAAATTAATGGAAAACCACATACATATAAACCGAGTGAAATATCTTGTATTTGTTTGCAAGATTTTTTATGAGGAGATGAGGAGATACAGCAAAAAAAGGCCGCGATCAGTCAACAGTACAATTTGTAAATGGATTAAATAAGCTGTGATGTCCAGAAAAGCTATTGGCAGTGTTGATGCTTATATGGAGTCCTGTAAATTCGACCGTGGTGCGCATTTGACCGACGTACTTTTTCGTATGCAGAGCCATCAAATAATTGTTTTTTTTTTTTTTAATGGAATTTTTTCATGATCGCCTCAGGATTTCTATGAAAATGCATTCAAAAACTTTTCCACATAAATTTGCTCTTATCTCACTTGCAACACGAATAACCTTGATGAGTAAGGTCATTGAGAGTTCCTGGATTATTGGAGTGTAAGCTCAAACGCCAATACAACACCAAAGTTAAAGTCCTTTGTGGCAAACTCTCATAGGTATTTTTAGAGATTATTTGTTCATTGAACTCTTCCCCTCTTTGCTTTTGTCGTGAAATGTATACCGTGCTGCCCCATCTTATCGAAACCACATATTCTCCAAGCCGAAATCATTTACTTCGTGCCACAAAAAATCAGTAAACAAGTTTCTGGAGCATTCTGCATTGAAGGTAACTGCGATGTGTTTCATGTTCTTACTTGGCATTTTCAGTCCACAAATCACACCCAAATATGATTTATGTGTACGTAAAAATTCCTTCGAGAAACTTAGATGTGTTTTCTTTGCAATAAAAGGGCAATGACCCTATTTTATGCAAAGTCATTTAACCAAATATGACCTCCATTCCATGTCCCCGTATTATAATTGTGGGTTCGTAGTTTCCATTATAAGTTCCGAAATCCAAACAATCTATTGAAAAAAAATTTGGTTCAAATCTCAATCGGAAGTCTATTTCATTGCATTCCGTTTATTTTCGGAATCGCAAAATAGATGACTCTATATAATGTTAGATAATCGTAGTTTTAGTTTTAATAGAGATTTCCATAAATAATTTAAATATTAGGTGCTTGCATGTATTCTGATTATTTTTTCACTTGAAAAAGGCCTCTATTGAGAAAAATTGGTACAACATATGTTGACCGAAATATTTTAGATCACTTTCTACAACTATTTCCCGTCTTTCTGACAACATGACGATATTGTGCCAGAAGAACGAGATTGGTTTGGCAGTGACCCAATGATCGACCCATTTTCGCACTTTGCCAGCATTTCGACGACCTTGCTGATCCCACAATATGCACAACAAAACTTTATGGCCATGAATATCCCGCTTTTGATGTCGATGTGGATGGCTTTCTTGGGATTGTCGTAATAGATCGACTTTTCGTCGTCAGTGACAATACACCATAGAAAACTCTTCTCTTTTTGCCTGACAGGCAATGAAATCACGATTTTGTAACGGTTTGAAATGGCTTTTTAGATCAATTCGTATGGGAGCCATTTTCTCTACTTCCGGATTTTTCCCATTCCATGTAAACGTCTAGAAACAGTTGATTCGTCAACTGCTAAGCCTTTCGGAAGTTCTTTGAGATCTTGTACTAGATTTTCATCCAATAGGTCTTACAATTCATTGTCTTCGAACTTTTTTGGTCCTCCAGGCGGCTCTTTATCGTTGATATCGAAACCATCATTTTTAAACCGTTGAAAGCATAACCGAGAATTGCGATATGGCAGAGCAGCATCATTGTAAGCTTCTAAAAGTGTTTGATGGGTTTCGGCAGCAGATTTCTTCAAATCGAACAACAAATGTAATGAAGGTTGAAAATCCTATTTTGAGCGCTCTATACGCTGAATAACTCAATAATACTAAATGGAGGGAATGGTCGAAATGATCGAATCATTTCCACCAATAGATGTCGCTGATCGAGATACATGCAAGCAAAAGAAAAAAGACTTTCAGGCGAGTTTTTAGAAAAATGCTATATGTGGGAATAGAATTCCGACCAATTTATCGGTAACTTAATCGAAATGTAACGCTTATCATAGCATAACAATGACAGAAGACTCTCAGTATGATTGTATTAGTGTATATTATTAACATGATTTTCAATAAATTTTCGCTAAGCTTGAATTTTACTTTTGTCTGTAGCTCTGGGAAACCGTATGTTTATATTTACAAGACTGGAGAGGATGTGAAAACCTATTTTCCCATTAATGATTCATTGCAACAAATTGCCGAAGGCTTGCAGGCAAATATGGAAGTTAAACGCCCTTGGGAAACTTACCTTAAGGAAGGTCTTAAGATGTTAATGCAAAAAACCGAAAGTGATTTTAATCGCCCCGCCGCCAATACGGACAAACTTTTCATGAACATTGGCAATAATGAGGTCATTGAAGTCTCACATCCCATTGGTGCCGATAGCGTAGATGATGTCCCAAGGACACGTTTACATTTAGGACCTATTGGTTCCGGCAGAGATTTGGTGCGTAACGACAGTTTACGCTTGGAATTTGCCAAAAAATACGGCTTATTAGCTACGGATGTCGAAATGAGTTCCGTATTGGACAGTATTATTGGCAATTGTCGGGAAAGTTTTATTCTGGTTAAGGGTAACGTCATAAATGATTGATTGATTGATTGATAAGAAATGATTCAATGATTTTTTTTTTTTTGTTCTTTTTGTTTGTTCTCTTTTTAAGGTATTTCTGATTATAAAGATGGTACTACTACACGTAAATGGCAAAATTTTGCTTCTTTGGCCGCTGCCTCTGTGGTAAAGTCCATAATATGCGGCATGGATGCTCCTACAAATGTTTAAAAGTCGCAGTTAATTGTAACCAGCAAATTATTAATAAAAAGCATTTAATTTTTTTAAAAATAGAATTCTTTTATAGAAATTTTATACGGAAAAATTGAAAAATTTATTTCTATATTTTTTGCTAAATAACCGAAGAATTGCATTTTGTTTGTATTTAAAAAAAAAAAGAATTTTTTTTTGTTATAATTTTCATAATTTATTAATTTTTTGTTGATCATGAAATTTTTTAATTAAATAATTACTTAACAATTGAAATTTAAATGCATTATATACATATTTATAAATTTATCGCAATAATTAATACACATATACTCTTGTAAATAAATAATTTGAAATATTAAAATGAGTCATAATCATGATGCCTCTCTTTAATTAACATCTAAACAACAAGGGTGATGGAAATTCCTGGAAATCCTGAGATAATCTTCCAAACTCTAAACTCAATCTCAGCTTTTAACATGAGATGTGCCATATATGTATATTTCATGCTTTACTTGAAGTGTGGATAGACATACATCTGTCACTACGCCGAGGTATGATGGCGGAGATGCATGATCACAATCACGATCAGCGCATTTTTTAAAAGAAACTCTTCCCAATAATGAGATTCACTTTCATCTGTTCAGCTAAGTTGAAAAGGAAAAGTTGTCGCACATCGTGAGTTCCAAAAACCTAAGAGAAATAAATAGTCATACAACCTATCCAGGCATGCCGAGTTACAGTGTGGTGCAGTGTTTTGGCTAACGGTACAATTAATGCGTATTCTTCCGAACAGGCTCTTTATATGGTTGTTACCGAGTGATCGACTCCTATTTTCAACAGAAAGGCGCTATTGGCCGTACACAGCTGATGAAACAATAGTTCTATGGTATGATTGATTTCAGACACTTCCTATTGAAGGATCCTGTGCATATCAGGCTCCAAAGGATGATCCGCTTGCGAAGTTAAATTACTGAATAGTCTGTCTGCCTGTTTTTGATAGACGCACACTGGCTAAGTCATGTCTCCAAAGTTAGCATAGGAAGGGAGCTTAGAATACCTTAAGAAGAACTACGTCAGTTGCCGATGAGCTAAGTCCCAATAATTTAATTATGCTCTAACCTCACTTTTAATTCGCCTAACGCTAACCATAGTTAGTCTTAGTTGACTCAATAAACATTTAGTTACGTGGCAAAAAATTTCGGCATTTGTAAGACAAACTGGACTGTAACTGAAAACTCTTCTATAAAAATGGTACGTTGTTTAACCAGTTATGAGGAAAAGAAATAGACTCAAATCTTATCATCGTAATGTTAAGTCATTTGTTGGAACAACAAAGAAAAAAGGTCACTGCTTGGTTTAAATTGGCTCTATAGGGATTTCAGCAGACAATGTTAGAACGCGGGTGAAATCGAACGACCTATGCATTTTCAATCTGTAGCGTGGATGTTAATTTAAGTTTGTAATAAATATTTTATGATAACAAAAATGTTGAAGAAGTTGAAGAAAAGAGATGCGTGATTGATGTTGCAATTCATTCGCTTTCATCTTCTTAGTTGTATCTAAAGCTTTCACGATTTTACTCATTCACCATTCACGACCACGATATTCATCTGGGAGTTTTCTTCAATGTGGAGTGCGATCGAAAAGTCATATGCTGTCAAAGGTAATCAAAGAGAAGATGTAGTGAGACGGAGGTTAGCCAAATAGAAAATGTTTAGTTAGTTTAAAAGAGAGATAAGCCCTTTTAATGAAACAGGATCACCGTTACTACTGAAAGGATTATACGGACCCTCTAATTTATTCAAATTTTCGACATTTGACGATCAAATGGTTCGATAGATTCTTTTCTGTTATAGACTTCACACATGTATATTATTCGATATAGAAAGAATCATTTTCAAATACAATTTTTAATAAGACAGACCGCCTATGAGGCTGTGAAGTATTTTCATTTCCCAGAAGTTAAAGACGAATCCCGCCAGCGGTTTAGAGATAAACGTTGAATTACTTCTAAGAGACGATGGATTATCTTTGGCGTGGACAGTTTGCTTGTACTCATGAAAGATGCACTTAACTCATTTCTTTTGGATGTCGAGTTGCAGTCGACTCGTCCAATAAGAGATGTGGCTTATATGTCCGGATAATAAAAGGTGATGAATATTTACAGGAAATATATTCGAATATTCTTAAGATATCGAAAAGACTGCGGCCATAACATGTTAAGCCCCATACGTTATGTGTAATTGTAAATTGTTCAGTTGTGTAGTGTGGAGCAATGTAAGAAAGTTGTTGCAAGCTTTGGCTGAAAATTATACGAAAGCAAGTTAGTTCCCCGAGATGACGATCGTTTTTTGCTGTAAGAGATCGAGGAGGTCACCATGAATCTCGAATCTCTTATGACGGGCACTTCGCCAGAAATGATATTGAGGACAAGTTGAGGACGTGACTGTGTAAGTCCGGTACAACGTGATAACATTCTATTGCCGAATGTCTGTATATGTTTCTCAATATATTTCGGAATATTACAAGAAGTAACAGGTGCAAATTCGATTTTAGATCGAACTAATGCTCTACACATTGTTTGAGCTTTTTTGCGAGGCAATCCTGACTCGCTGTTAGTCATGAGTTCGATGAGGTTGCATCTAGATTGAGAGGCTTTAATGGCTTTCACGTAAGGTCCACGCACAGTTAAGCCTAGAAATCGAAGAGATTTCACCTGATTAACTTTAGTTCCTTTGCTTTTGTCAAAATAAATTGTCTTTGTTTTGCTAGGATTAAAATATAAATTGAGATCGTCGCAGGCATCGAAAAAAGGATTGGCTTTTGTGGAGAGATTAGTCACAGCTACAGAGAAGGATAAGTCACCAGACATAGTTAAAAAATCGTCAGCTTGATCTTGAAAAAGGTCATATAACTTAGCTGCATATAGATTAATTAGTACCGGACTCAAGCAACTGTTTTATGGGGCGCCGTCATATACTTCAATTCTGTCTGTAGCCATTACTAACACATGTTTGGATAAAAAGATTAGTGTCTACAGCCGTATTTGAAGAGGATTTTTAAATGTTTAATAGAATTCTACCAAGGTCCGTCAAGTTAAGATAGTCATAGGCTTTGCTGATATCCAGCGAAAGCATAAGAACCATTTTATCAGCTTGCTCTAGACTCGCTATGAGAAAAAATACCTCATTGGCGCATATATTCGTAGATTTGCATTCCGATAGGCGTAGGAAAGAGCTGGAATAATGTTCCCGGTGTTCAGGAAATTTATTAGCCTCTCCTTAACCATGAGGTTAATAAACTTTATGAATACAAATATTAGCGAAATGGGTCCAAACCTGCTTAAATCATTTAAGGGTATAAAGTTATTAGGCCCGCAATTATTAATTGCATGCAACAAGACAGCCAAGCTTCCAGCAGAGCGTGCCGTGACCATGTCATACTTGACTCTGTCACAACTTGCAGCGGTAGCTTTCTTCCTTGATTGCAAAACGTACATTAATTGGCGTAAGGCGAAGTGTGTGCTATTGACGTTGTGTAAAGGGAATTGAAAGTATTATAATCTGATTGGCACTTGGAATATAACTCTTGAGTATGTCTAATATCTTGTACTATCATGCTCATTCCATATAGCGTAACCATTTAATTTTCGACTTAATTTTCAATGACTGCTGATATAATTCTAGAAACAACGCGAGTTGTCATAGCCACACAACTCTTTAATCATGATAGCTTGATGTGTTCTTTTGGATTTTCTAATCCAAATTTCTAACTTCCATTCCTTCAATGTATTCATACACTCAATAAAATTGGCTGGATTGAAGTACTTACTAATTTTTTTCCTGCAGCTTGATACTTGTAGAAGAGTGTTAACAAGAGTGGGTTCCATCATGATTTAAGCAAGAACGACTGGATATCAGAAAAGTTGCTTCTTACGGACTTGACAAAATAGTTGGATTAAAGATTTAGAGACTACTCGCCCTGCGGCCACGCCTTAAAACATCGTTTTAAGTTGGAGATGAAAGAATAGACCGGAAGAACACAAAAGTTGAACTAAATGGATTTAGGGGGGGATTTTCACTCACAACCGATTTTCACGCCAGTGAGAGGGATGAATTCGTTTTTGTCGTTAGGATTTCCTCTCCGAAGCTTAATATCAGACTTTCGAACTATAACGAATCTTCCCGTACAGGATCTTTGTATATATGCTTGTCATTACTTTTAATGAAAGAGTTGGCGCGGGGGGCAGCTTTACAAAAATAACCCGGCTCTGCCTGTTTTGCTTACTGTTTTAAGCTCTTTTAAACCAAACATCTCAAAACTTTTAATGCATCCATAAAAGAAAAGGTCGGATGAGATATTCATACGTTTGTCCTCAACATTTTCTACATGTCTCGTATAAATTGATTTCAGGACTTGAAATATTATTATGGTTTTCAAAAGCAAAATGCAAATAAAAATTTTCAAAGATATTTTTGTATATAATAATTGGATCGGAACCTGTCTCCCTAAGGAGACAAGTTGATATTGTTTCAACTCTTATGGATGCTATTCCGAGGACCAGTGACCAATAAACGAAAACTCTTTATTCTACACATTTTTTTTAAAAAATGTTTACGAGATTTTTGAAATAAGCGAATTCTTTAATTAAAAAATTGTTGTTTTCTAAAACTTCAGAATAATACTGGAAAAGATGTCAGAAAAATATTCAGCTGCCCTTTGCCTAAATATGTTATGTTCGCTTACTTTTGATTGTTGCTTAAGACTTAAGCAACAGAAATTTTTTGTTTTTACTTTTATAACAAATTTGATCACTTTTTTCGAATCGTTACACTCGTGATCTGCCTATGTCGTATTTAAACCAGCTTTATCCCTAAAAAGTCTTTCCGATTCGAAAATGAATTGTTGTTGTTGTTATCGATTTTGGTCGTCAAGCTTATGCATGTTTGTGATGGCTTAGGGTTTCATTTGCAATTTGGTCCTGTACCGGTTGTGGGTGTGGCCCTGTGCTAATTGTGTACTTCCCTTTCCTTCTTTTCCTTCTGATTTGTCCTTATTATACTTATACTAGTTTTAATAAAAATTAATTTAAGATTTACTTTAAGAGGCATTTGAACTCGACTGTCATTTGTTTTTGGTTGAGTTCCTGCATGTGAAGAATGAAAATAAATATATACATATATAGATATGCGTTACAATTACCATAATTTTCATAAGTGTAAGAAAAAGTATTCGGCCAGTATTCGGAATTATTTTTATAATTAAATTTTAGATTAAAAAATGAACAGATGTTGTGTTTATGCATTTATGATTTCAAGATGAACGAACAGCTGTTCGATGAAACAACTTATTATTAATTTTATTCACAAAGAGCACAAGCATAGCGTACTCTTCTTCTATAAATGAAAGTTAATAATACATCCAAATGTCAAATGATTGGAATTCTACAGAAAATGTTATTCGAATTTTCGCTCTCCAGAAGCTCTCTTCTGGTATAAATTAAGGATTCCATAAACACATATACATATATTGGTATTGAATGAGAAGATGCGGTAAAAAGTGTAAGCTGAGAGAGGTTCATGTTAGTTGTTCGTGTTATTCGTGTTAGCCGGGCGGTATTGTACTTGTGAATGTAGTTTGAGATTGCGTTTGAATAGCAATTTAGAGACACGTGGAGTTTTATTTCATACGATTTTTTGTGCGATCCGATAATAAAATACATTAAAAAATTCTTTCTTCAAATAAAGGTAAGGTTTTTTTTTTTTTAAATGAAAAAACAACTAATTTTTGCTTCAGATTTTATTACCATGTGAAATAACTTATCACTGACATGAAGGCTGGATAACTAGACAGCGCATCAAATCCTATTGTTTACATATGTGTATATATATATACATATATATATATATATACATATATATGGTTAATGAGAATCAATCATTTCGATATTCGAAAGCAGCTCTCAATGAAATCCGATGAAACGTATTTGAATGATTGAAAGATCGAAAGAAACCTACGAAAGTTTCCTAAAAATTTCGAATTATTTATGTTTAATAATAAACTAAAGGCTGCAATGTATGTCAATATGAAGACGCAAATTCTCTGTCAAAACTATTAAGGAGTTGACGCAAGTCACAATAAATCTCTTTCCTAATTTTCTCTCCGTAATATATTCGTTTTTATTTTCTTACCTTAGAGATTTCATAGGCAAACATACATAGACAGAACAGTATTTTCTCTTGTTTATCCTTTCGATAAATCTTACTTAACACTTATCGGTTATTTATTTACTGTTTTGAATATATTCAAGGCAGACTCAGACCCAGACATTTTACTTTTCTCGGTGCTTTTGTAACATTCGAAGAATAGAAATAAACAGCTTGTATAGTACTTTGATCATTATAGAAGACTGCAAATTGCTTCCGTTATGTTCCGTTTGATCCTCTTCTGCTTGAATGTTCAAAATTGCAAAAATTGCAATAAAAAATTACAGTTCATTTTACGGTTAACGACCACGAATCAACTTTGGAAATGAAAATAATTTGTCCACAGAGAAAATTTTACCAACACAAAAATCGAAACTATTTGGTTTCGTTTACTAGCACGCATAAATATCATCTACTAATACTCCTGATCTGCCTATTAGCGGCCTTCGAAAGCATTTTTGCACCTTTTATGTATTTATGTAAAATAGATTGTGTTTAAGATTTGACGCAAAGCGTTTCTATTAGCTCACAGGTACCCAGTCATTCACATCCACATATCTCGTATGATTCCAAATGCATGCATAATAATAAGATGCTTACTATCGTGAGGGACAGGGATAGAAAAAGATGGAATTACGCATTAGAGTGCGTAAGAGGACATATATTTAAATCGGTATAAAATTTCGTATCGGACTGATCCTATTTGTTTTTATTATGTCCGTCCGTGTGAAAAATATGTTATATGTAGTATGTATGTAGTTGATCATCCATGCCCGAACTCAAGCGGGACGGGATCGGATGATTAATGCAATTAAGAACAATTTTAGATAAAAAAAAAAAATTGTTTATTTTTTTTAAATATTAGTCCCATTTACACACACTAACGTTTATTATATGACTTCATATGTTTTACACAAAATCACATTTGTTCGGAATGGTAGGTGTCCAAGATTCGTCGTAAGCCAACAATAGCTTTCTCACTTGTTGCTCCCACTTTGATTCCAGCTTCTGATTGTGTAAGTGTATTAGTGTAAAATAATGAAATGTACATTAGCTAAGCTGAAGAGAATTTCTCCTCGTTAGTCGTGTTAGTCGTTTATTAGCGGCCAATTAAGGTGGTTGTGCTTTACATTTACGGTTACATTTTAAAAATAATCTAAAACCACGTGGAGTTTTATTTAACAAAATTTAAATTGTGCGTTTTCAATAAAAAGAAATCATAAAGCGAACATATTTAAATAAATGTGAGTTTTTTGTTTTTTGTATCTTTTTTTTTTTTTGTTTAACAGAACCAGTTTTAATTGAATGCAAAGTAGTGCGTTAAGGGAACAGAGCAATTGTTGAAATAACGAAAGAAATATTAAACGCTTATTAAAATCTGATATCCATATACACATATTTCTGCATACTATTCAATGAAGGTATGGGGTGAGGAGTGGGAGGGTGGGGGATAAGGAGAAATAGCTTATGCCTGAAGATATTCCAACGCATATTTATTTCTTCAAATTTCCCATAATATGTGTTTATAAATCCATTAATTGCAGAGAGATATGTAATATTTATTCAAGTCTTCAATTTCTAAAAGTTTACATGTTGTAAATAAAAACAGTTAATCAAATCAAAACAAATAACTTACTTATTAACTTTTCCAATTGTTATAATAGCATTCGGTCTGCGATAGCACACCGAACGGTTTGCATATTTTTTATTTATATTTGAGGAGTAATAATATTCGTTTGTTGTTTGACATGACGTTACGTCTATTAGACAATAAAATATTGTTATTGTCATTGAATTGCTTTTATTTGCTCCCAATACCCAAGTATTTCTTTTATTTACTCTCATAAATGATAGCCTAAAGAGAAAGAACCATGCAAATATCAAATCAATTTGTAAACAAAGTTTTTAATTTTGTACAATTGATTAGAATAAGGAAGTGTTATATATATATATATATATATATATATATGTACGTATGTGTTTGTGTAAGAGAAAAGAACGTTCTCATAATATGTTTGCTATTTGATACTCCTCAAAAGGTTTATATAAGATTTGTTTGTAAAATATTCATTGAGCCTATACAGGTGTCTTCAATAATGCAATTTAGCTTAAAAAATTTTCTTTTTATAGCCACCACCTATCGTGTCAAAACATTTGCAACGTCAACGCCAGTAAGGTTCAGAAGCCACATAAAGCACGCATCAAATTCTGAATCGGTTTAAGTATGTCCGTCTGTCCGTCTGCGTTATATTGTAAACATTCTCCTGTCCGCAAAAATAAAGCTATTGAATTCAAATTTGCTAGAAACATTGGAAGGTCTTGCGCGCAGATTGGTGTTAAAAATCGGTGGAAAGGCACGCCTACAACTCCACGTAAACTGGGAACATCTCGGTTTTTCAAAAAGATAAAAAATTGGTTTTTTGCTCATTACTCATAAAATATAGCAAATAAATCTACAAAAAATTGAGCGCATATCCTGTGGACGGAAGAAAGCTGCAAAAGCCCCATAAAGTATATGAATTCATTCCCAGTTTCAAATTTACAATGCACCTCAACATGTCCGTCTACTCATATGGCCATCTGTCTGTCTGCGCAATTGTGTAATATGTGTGACAACGGTTCCACCGATAGCCGAAAAGAAGATATCGCCTACAAATTCGCAAAAGGTCAAAGACCACGTCTAAAACGCCCACACGTTTGCACAACCAAGACTGAAAGCCCCCTTTCTTCCCCTGTCTCTTGCTTGTTGCTCATAAACTACAACAGGCACACGATACATATTTCCACAAAATTATTTTACAAAAGTAAAATAGCAGCGATAGATATAAAAGACTCGGTGTCCTCCGAACATAATTTTGATATTTTTTTTTTCATTGAGTGATTTTGATAAAAATACTATGCAGGCGATGATCATAGCTAAACGTTGAACGAAAATTTCTTTGCCATTGTAAAGAATCATAACACTTTGGAAAAAAATGAACAGTTATCGGTTGACATCTACTGCCGCCATGTGCGCATTTAACAAATTCAACTTTGTAATGGTAGTAGTTGCACTTTTTCAACCTTTTTACAAACACTACATTAGCAGAAGAATGATGCAAATTGTACAAGGCTACAGAGCCTAGTCGAAAAAGGTGATTTATATTTAAATATCCGAATATATATATATATATATATATATATATATATTATTATAATTATTATTAATTTAGTCAGAGAAATAAACTCTAAGGCTAAATTCTTAAAGCACTAGAATTTAAGGTTATCGGCTTTATTGAAAACTTTACCGCACTTGAGATTTGAACTCAAGACCATCGAGTTTTTAGTCGAGAAACATTGGTCACTCGATCACTTGAGCGGTTAGTATATATATGATATTAAAACAAGTTAGAAGGTTTTATTCGGCGGGGGCGGAATCTCGCATAACCACCACTACGCCTTTCGCATTCTACTTTCCAAGTTCTTCTATTTGATATCCGTATCGCTGGTATCATTAAGAAAAAATTAATTCATCAGGTCGCTGCGTCTATTATATTCATTTTAGAATTAACCCATTTTTAGGCAGATAATATGCCTTCGTTTGAGGAATGTGCAAAGTAATTTTAGACATTCTTGCAATTTTGTGTTTGGCATAAACCGATTTGCACGTCAAGAGTAGAGTGTTTCCCAAAGTAAGGGAGTGCTCACAATAAACACCATACAGACACACAGACGGACAGACATGGCTAAATCAATTCAGAATTGATGATCAAGAATATATGGTCACTGAAGCTTCGTTTTGGGCATTACATACATTATGGAAGAAAACAGAGTGATGGTGAGCATACCCCCATCTTACAGTGGTGGGTATAAAAGTATGAGGAATAATTTCGTTCAAAACTTCGCTTCTTTAATATTGTCAATATTTATAGATCTTTAAATTAATTTGAAGTCAATTATTATGGTCTTCTGTTGATCTGTTTAGTGCTATTAATAAATATAGTAAATGAAGGTTTTGTCCTGACCGTAACAGTTCTGAGTAGCAACACACAGTTATCCTAAATCATAAGCATTTACTTTTTTCTATGTGATCTTTCTGACTTAACAACCTTGTTATGCAACATAATTGATATTGGAAGGCTTTGCTTCTAAGTATTGCTTCAGAAAATTCCACCTTTGCTGCTAAATCACAAAAAACTGTCACAAAGAGACGCATTGTTTTCTCGCATGATACATCACAACATTGCAACGCTAGAATACGGCTGCAAGTTTTGCGTTTCCCGTCAAGCGGTTTTTGGGCGAAATTCTATATACGTACAAAATTTAAACTGTATAACCGTTTCAAGCTGACCCAAAAAGAGGGTAATAGTATCAGAATACGATGAGACTTTTTCTTGCTTTTCTTTTCTTTTTAATATGACCAATCACTTAATGGATGTCTTGTATTCGTGTAGCAAAACGATGTGAGGAAATAGAAAGAGATTGGGTGGTGATCACCGCAACTTAGTGTTTGTGTGCAATACCAACTCTATTGCCCTTGAATTCTGAACACGCGAGCACTGAATTTCCTAACCATTAGGCTACTAATGCGCATCTCCTCTTAACTAACCATATCAATTTTATTAAAGATTTATTATGCATGCACACCGCTCGGCTATGGCACGGTTTACAACAGTTGTGGTGATGGCTGTCTAAATTATCGTGTCGTGTTGGTACTGAAGTGTAATTTTCATTGTTTGTAAATCGATTGTAGCACATTTCTTATGCTGTTTTAATTTACCTCAGTTTCATGTCTTTGTTGCTCGTTTGCACAAATCGTTACTGCTGGTTAACGCGAGAGAGAGAACCTGTTATTTTTAATAAAAAACTAATATAAAAAGAAAAGGGAAAAAAGCAACAAGAAATAAGAAATTATTGGTTTACAAAAAAAGTAATTGAACCAAAAATACAATAAACTCGTAAGCGAAAAGCAATTTGGAAGTGGTGATGGAATGGATAAAACAACACCTGAACATGGATAGCTACGCGTGAAAGTTGCTAATGTGTACTTTCATAATAATCAATATGCTCTATTCGGTACCAGAAATTTTTGTTAATCTTTAACGTCACAATAGGCTTTCAATAAATACGTTCGATATCCAAAATTTTTGTCAATTTTTAACCCTTTAATGCCTTTTCTATTTTATGACACTGTCAAGCAAAGTAAAGCAAAGTCGAAAGTTATTGCTTGCTTTCGTTATATTCGCAGCATTTTGACAACATTTCCTTTCAATAAATTTAGAGAATGTTAAAAGTTCTTACACCCATCACCAAAAGAATATATGTATTTTGTCAGAATGTCTGCGACATAGCGAAAGAATATCTGTTGACCCTATAAAGTATGGGTATTCTTGATCACGTATAAAATTTTGAATCGATTTAAGCGTTTTCTGTCCGTCCGTCCAAAAATTTTTTCTTGATCGCTTTAAAATCCGCAAAAACCTTGGAATTTAGAAACTGAGAACACCCCTGTTTTATTGATGATGATGATGTTCTTCCCCGTTTCCTTAGAAACTACAGCAGACACAACGAGAATAATTGTCGCGTATATTTGATGTGTCTACAGCGTCCGTGGGCAGATGGAAAAACTCCATTACGGCCCCTCTCGAGGCGAGAGTTCTTTTTTTGAGTAACGGAAATTGCAACGATTTTTTACAATTTACAAATAGAACCCAAAGCAATTGCTGATGACTTATTCGTAAATTTTCCCAACAAAGATTGTAAAGGGCAAAATAATAGGGCATTTGATCTTAACTAGTCTTGAGAGGGACAAGAATTTGTATTGTATTATTTATAAAATTTTACATTTTAACGCTTACTAATGCTTTTATTTTTTTTAGATATAAAGTCTGTTTTGTTTATTCGAACATGGTTTAGAAAATTTTATTAGTAATTCATTTACCTTCGTTGATCATTGCAGTTTGGCATTGCTTAACATTTTTGGTTATTCAATTTAACTATAATCATGCCTGCTAGGCCCGATTGCTTCCTTATCCTTGAGGATTCTACTATTCTGTCAGGTAAAGCTTTTGGTGCACATTTGCCAGTCGATGGTGAAGTGGTGTTTCAAACCGGAATGGTTGGCTATCCGGAATCCATGACTGATCGTTCATATCGATCTCAAATATTAGTTCTGACATATCCTTTGATTGGCAACTACGGTGTACCTAGTTTTGCTGAAAAGGATGAATATGGTTTACCGCAACATTTTGAATGGTTGGATGGAATTTCTGTCGCCGCATTAGTAGTAGGAGAAATTTGTGAAACACCATCTCATTGGCGTGCTAAAGAGACTCTATCCAGTTGGATGGAGCGTTATAAGGTGCCTGGTATTAGTGGTGTGGATACGCGTGCTTTAACGAAGAAAATTCGTGAAAACGGAACTATTTTAGGTCGTTTGGTCTATGAATATCCCAGCAATTTGGATTCTTTAACGTTTCCCGATCCTAATGTTCGAAATTTAGTCGCGGAATGTTCGGTCCAAGAACCTATGATTTTCAATGAATTGGGCTCACCACGTATATGTGCTATTGATTGTGGCCTAAAATTGAATCAAGTTAAATGCTTTATATCGCGTGGTGCACGAGTTGATTTGGTACCTTGGAATTATAATTTGGACGAAAGCAAATATGATGGTCTATTTATTTCTAATGGTCCGGGCGATCCAATTATGTGCAAACAGACTGTCGAACAAATCAGAAAAGTCGTAGAATCGGGTCAAAAACCGATATTTGGCATATGTTTGGGCCATCAACTATTAGCTACCGCGATCGGTTGCAAAACATACAAAATGAAATACGGCAATCGCGGACATAACTTGCCATGCATACATCATGACACGGGTCGCTGTTTCATGACCTCACAAAACCATGGATTTGCTGTCAAAACGGAGACTTTACCCAAGGGTTGGGAGCCTTTATTTACCAATATTAATGATAATACGAATGAAGGTTTGTGTTGCAATCTCATCAGATAAGCTCAGTTTAATCTCCATTTCTTTTTCTAGGCATTATCCATAAAATAAAACCTTATTTTTCGGTGCAGTTCCATCCAGAACATACTGCTGGTCCCGAAGACTTGGAGTTGTTGTTTGATATTTTCTTGGAAACGGTTAAATCACAAAATGAATCTTCAATAAGTTTACGTCAGCGCCTAATCGATCGTCTAACTTACGTACCGAAACCCGAAAGCACTTTCAAAAAACTGCCTCGCAAAGTTCTTATCTTGGGCTCAGGAGGTCTTTCCATTGGTCAAGCCGGTGAATTCGATTATTCCGGCTCTCAAGCTATCAAAGCGATGAAAGAAGAAAAAATTCAAACTGTGCTTATAAATCCTAATATTGCCACCGTGCAGACATCTAAAGGTTTGGCTGACAAATGTTATTTCTTGCCCTTGACGCCAGAATACGTTGAGCAAGTGATTAAAGCCGAAAGACCAAATGGAGTTTTATTAACTTTCGGCGGGCAAACAGCGTTAAACTGTGGCATAGAATTGGATAGTTTAGATGTGTTTACTCAATATAACGTGAAAATTTTAGGAACCCCTATTAAATCAATTATTGAAACGGAGGATCGTAAAATCTTCGCTGAACGCATTAATGAGATCGGCGAACGAGTGGCACCCTCGGAAGCTGTCTCTTCGGTCGAGGAAGCTCTACTAGCAGCTAAACGTATAGGTTATCCGGTTATGGCCAGAGCTGCTTTCTCGCTAGGGGGTCTGGGATCAGGTTTTGCTGATTCTGAAGAAGAATTGGAAACTTTAGCTCATCAAGCTTTTGCTCACTCCAATCAATTAATTATCGACAAGTCTCTAAAGGGCTGGAAAGAAGTTGAATACGAAGTTGTTCGAGATGCGTTCAATAACTGTATTACCGTTTGTAACATGGAAAATCTGGACCCGTTGGGCATCCATACGGGAGAAAGCATTGTTGTGGCACCTTCGCAAACTTTATCTAATCGCGAGTATAATATGTTGAGAACTGCTGCACTGAAGGTTATACGTCATTTTGGTGTTGTGGGCGAATGCAACATACAATTTGCGTTGAGTCCTTATTCGGAGGAGTATTACATTATTGAAGTTAATGCGCGATTATCTAGAAGTTCGGCTTTGGCTAGCAAAGCCACGGGCTACCCCTTGGCTTATGTGGCCGCCAAGCTTTCTTTAGGTATTTCGTTACCTAGCATCAGGAATTCAGTGACAGACGTAACGACTGCTTGCTTTGAACCTAGTTTAGATTATTGTGTAGTGAAGATACCTCGATGGGATTTGGCAAAATTTGTGCGTGTCAGCAAGAATATCGGCAGTTCCATGAAGAGTATCGGTGAAGTAATGTCCATTGGTCGTAACTTTGAGGAAGCCTTTCAGAAGGCATTGCGTATGGTAGATGATACAGTTCTTGGATTTGATCCCTATCATTACAAAGGTAATAATGAAGAACTAAAAGAGCCCACCGATAAGAGGCCTTTCGTCCTTGCTGCAGCTTTGAAAGACAATCATTCTATTGATGAATTGCATAGTTTGACCAAAATCGATAAATGGTTTTTAAACAAAATGCTTAATATTGTAAAGTTCTATACTTTGATGGAGAAAACTGGCAATATTTTGACGGGTCAACAAATTTTAGAAGCCAAACGCATGGGTTTTTCTGATAAACAAATAGCGCAAGCTATTAATAGCACGGACTTGGCTGTGCGTAAACAACGTCAAGGGCTCGGCATAACACCGTTTGTCAAACAAATTGATACGGTGGCCGGCGAATGGCCAGCAACCACTAATTATTTGTACATAACATACAATGCTGCCGAAAATGATATCGATTTTCCAGGAGGCTTCACCATAGTAGTAGGCTCGGGCGTTTACCGCATCGGCTCTTCTGTAGAGTTTGATTGGTGTGCAGTTGGCTGTTTGCGTGAATTAAGAAATCTGGGCAAATCCACAATTATGATTAACTGTAATCCGGAAACTGTGTCTACCGATTACGATATGTGTGATCGATTGTATTTTGAAGAAATATCTTTTGAAGTGGTAATGGACATTTACGAACTGGAACGTTCCGAAGGCGTTATACTGTCAATGGGTGGACAATTGCCCAATAATATAGCAATGGATTTACATCGCCAACAAACGAAAGTTTTAGGTACTTCCCCCGAATCTATAGACCGTGCTGAAAATCGTTTTAAATTTTCTCGTATGCTGGATAGCAAGCGTATATTACAACCAAAGTGGAGTATATTAACCGATCACAAAGCAGCTGAAGAATTTTGCAGAGATGCTGGATACCCCTGTTTGGTTAGACCGTCCTATGTGCTATCAGGGGCTGCAATGAATGTTGCCTATTCTGATCAAGATTTATTGACTTATCTAAATGCTGCTTCTCGAGTAAGCAAAGAACATCCAGTCGTTATAACGAAATTCGAAATTGACGCGAAAGAAATTGACGTTGACGCAGTGGCTGCAGATGGCGAAATATTATGTATGGCTGTATCTGAACATGTAGAAAATGCGGGAGTACATTCCGGAGATGCCACGTTGGTAACACCTCCACAAGATTTGAATACAGAAACATTGGAAAACATTAAACGAATTACTCGCGATTTGGCTGCTTTGCTAGACGTAACCGGACCTTTTAATATGCAACTTATAGCCAAGAATAACGAGTTGAAAGTTATTGAGTGTAATGTACGCGTGTCACGGACATTTCCTTTTGTATCTAAAACTTTAAATCATGATTTTGTGGCGACGGCTACCAGAGCTATCATGGGTTTGCCCGTCGAACCAGTAGACGTATTGCATGGAGTGGGAAAAGTTGGTGTCAAAGTGCCTGTGTTTAGTTTTTCACGTTTGGCTGGTGCCGACGTGCAGTTGGGTGTCGAAATGGCTTCTACGGGGGAGGTAGCTTGCTTCGGCGACAATCGGTTCGAGGCCTATTTAAAAGCCATGATGTCGACAGGTTTTCAGATACCCAAGAAAGCCATACTTTTATATATAGGCTCTTATCAGGTGAAGCAAATTAACTGGCTTAGAGAACTGAAACTGGAATTTTTTTTTTTTTTTTTTAGAACAAAATAGAATTATTACCAGCTATAAAGGATTTAGCTCAAATGGGTTACAAATTGTATGCATCTATCGGGACCGCGGATTTCTATGAATCGCATAAAGTCGACGTAAGTAAAACTAATGACAATTTTGATGTTTTCATAAACGAATTATTATTCAGTTTGTTATTTAAGACTAACTATCGGTAGATTGATTAAATGCTCCTTTGAGTTGAAATGTCTTACGTTTGAGCATTTCTCTGATGTAGGTTTTCTTTTCTGCAGTTGTCATGTTTTGGAGAAATTTTCCCGTTGTAGAGGTTAAATTACAAATTAAAGGAGAATTTTCTAATTTCTGAGGTAGTTTTAGTTTGTCCTTAAGAGAAGAGGATATTAAAATATTTTTGGCTGGATGATTGGACGACGAAAAATTGGCTGGAACTTCTTCTGATTTTATCGCAATTGTCTGATTCTCCGTATGATTTTCTTTGGTTAAATCCGATTTTGAACGCAATATGCTGATTGGCTCGTTAGTGTCAGATTTAAGTGAAAAGTTCGGTATGTCCTGCTGATGCACTTCTATAACTACGTCATGAAATTTTATAGATTTGCGACCATCATGAGAATCGTCTAAACATCTTTGCTGAACTCTTGATTTTTGCATCTGATCTGTCGAAATAACCTGAGGAGTATGAAAGCTAGTGGACACTTTGGGTCCTATTGTTCGTCTTCTAGCTTTCTGAGGAGCATCTTCATTTTCTATCGAATAATCCCGGTGGAGTGTCTTTGCTTCGGCTTTTGTCTCAATTTCATCATAATAATTTGTCGAACTTGTTTTAACAATGCTGTCCTTTGTTGAACATTGATCGTTATCCGCGACAGTTTCGATGATATTTTGTCTATTGGGTAATGAGGGTAGGGATAACTTTAACTCTTGTCGTAATTGAAATGTTTGAAGATCTTCTTCCAAATTATGTAGGGAATCCAAATATTCTGCTGCGCCTAAATCACAGCCATAATTATGATAAAATTTGCACAATATTCTGAATAGAGTTAAAAGGTTTCTGATCGGTGAACAATAAGTGATCGATTTTTTAGACATTTCCAATAAATGATCCAACAAAATTTCTAGAATATTTGTTTTTCTTAAATTCTCGAGGCCCTGATTTGCTCGATGCAAATGTGTGGTGTTTAAGTTTTTGGTAAAAAAGAACTGAAACAATATATCAATTTTATTTATATTATCTGAACAGATTATAAATAGCTTTTATGCACTTTACCTCCGTATCTATGGACTCTATAGACTTTCGCTTAGCTTCTAGTTCTTGTTTCTTCATTTGTATGTTGTAGCGCAAGATTTGGGTTTTTCGTCTCAATTTTCCTTGGGTTCGTTCACGCCCCTGCTTAAGACCAACCAGGCCTTTAGCTCTTTCATCCATTGTTTTCGGTAGTTCATCATTATCGCTTTGCTGTTTTTTATCTATTTGAGTATCTAGATGCCTTGAATGCTTCGCAAATTTTTGCAATTTAAAAACATCATCTTCTATTAGATTGTTATATAACTTCTTGAAATCCAGTTTCGGAAAATAGTCTTCAGCAAATTGTAAATTTCTCAATGCTATCATTAAATGCATTAACGGATTGGCTGTGATATCCGCCAATATCGAATATAAAGTTATTAGCGAGTACTCAGGTATGCTCTCAAATAAATTGCGACTGCTAACAAAATAATCGCGTAAGCATTTCTCTCTTAATCGTTTCATAAACGAGTGAATAAAGCGCAATAAAACTTCTCCCAGAAATTCTTCAGGCCAAGCGTAATAATCTCTTTCGCATTCCCAAAACAGATGCATACGTAAATGGTCGAAAGCAAACATCAATGGTTTATTTTTCTCGTGGGGCTCTACGAAACTTTTAAACAACGCTTTCGTTATCATGAATACTTTAACTTGAGCATTCGTTAAATGCTGTTCCAAATAACGTTCAGCTTTCGGGAAAACTATTCGCCATTCTATGTCCCGGAAGGGATTCCTTTTCTTTTTCGGTGTATAACCCAGAGGTATGACGTGAAACCCGAAAGTTTCAATATGTTTGATCATGGCCCGTGTGGGCCATTGCATTTGTTGACCAGTTTGACGATTAATTGTTACCGGCCGATCACGCAAACGAAACTCGAAAGCACATTTCGGCCAGTCTTGGGCATTTTGCGCTACATGAATGGCGGGTATCAATTCGTAACGATTGGTATAAATCGAACATCCACGATATGTAGCTGAAAATAGCTCCCCCTCGCCAATTTGTAATGGCCTCGATAAGTTTTTACGCAACAATTCACAAAAATAACGCATAAATTCTTTCGAGTTAAGGTAATGTTGCGCTAAAAGTCTCTTACGCCTCTCCAACTCCAGACGGTATAGCTTTAAAGCTTGTAAAGTGTCAAAGTCACGATAACAACTCCGATTATTGTATTCTTGTTCACTGTCAACAGCTTCTTCATCTTCTGTTTCACTATCTTCCTCATCCGTTAGATCGGCTTCAAAATGCTCTACAAAATTTTGCAACCTCGAGATACACGATTCCGGTAATACGTTGCTATCCAATTGTTGTCGTTCACGTATGTTACCCATACGCAACTCTCTCAGAGGATGATGCGTATTCAGATGCGTTATATAGGCATAATCATATTGTTTTTCTGTGTATTCGCCATTTGTAGCGCCATATAAAACAGTATTGTTGCTGTAACCACTGTTCGTGCTATAACCTGAACTACCATCCGTGTAGATATCTTCCAGCGTATGCTGTAAATTAAGATTTTCACGAAGTCTTAAACGCACATAACCTTTCCATTGAATGTCTTCTAACATTTGCATATAGTCTTCCGTACACGGTGTCGTCTCACGGAAATCACATTCCATATTGACTTTACATAGTGGGGAGATCGAATCATAATTAGCATCGTTCGGTCGGGCGATATCGATATTCTCAAATACAACATAAAGTGTCTGTTGTTGCAATACTTGTAAATAGTGCTTATCGGGGCCGTGACTGAAGAATTTATACCAAAATTTAGTTAATTTCATTGATTAGATAATCTGAAATCCCCACTTACACTGGTTTATAATTTATCCATTTTGCTACCATTGCGTCGAGCGGGTTGACTAACAGAACAGAGTGTTCCAATAAATTTTTATTCAACTCTTTTTCCGTTTCGCGCAAATTATCGACTGCCGCTGAATACTCGCTAGAAATAAATTAATGTAAACAAGTAAAAAAATTGTTTTCGGTCGCAACCGAATCTTTTATACCCATCACTGTTATCCTAAAAAGATAAAAGAAGTAAAAAAAAACTAAATTTTCATTCTCTATAATATAGAGTAGGCGCGGCTGATTTTTTTGTATTTGCAAAATGAAAGTATTTGTCGCATGAACGTGTGGTCATTTTAGGCGTGTCCTCGGAAAAATTTAAGTCAATTGTAAATTCTTTTGCAAATTTCGCTAACGATAGTTTCGTTACTAAACAAACTACACGGTTGCGCAGACAGACAGATGGGCGGACGAACAGACGGACATGTTTAGGTGTAGTCCAAATTTGAAACTCTCCAAGAATTTATGTACTTTATAGGGTTATTAAATCTTGTTTCTACGCGTTAGAAGGGCTCTGAGAACAAAATAAAATATTGATACCCTATAATATTATGTAGGCACGGTCAATTTTTTCCATTTTTGCACACAAGTGCTACAGTATCGCCCGTGGAATATGCGTTCAAATTTTTGGGCATTTAACTGCTATGAGTAATGAGCAAAAAACCAATTTTTCATTCCCTTTGAAAAACAAAGGTGTTCTCAGTTTACGTGGTGCTGTGGACGTGTCCTCCGACCGATTTGGGCCATTTTCAATACCAATCGGCGTGCAAGAACTTTCAGTGTTTCTGTCTAATTTGAAGTTGATAACTTCACTTTTGCGGCCAGGCGAGTGTTTACAACAGATATTATACAGACGGACAGACAGACAGCCGGATATCAAGATTATGTATACTTTGCGGGATCTCTGAAGCTTCCTGCTGGGCATTGCAAACGATTTGATAAACAGAATATAGCCCTCATTCTTCGGTGATGGGTATAAAAATAAGTAAATAAAAAGTTCAGCATCTACCATCTATAGTCTACAGATCTTTGATTAAATGATTTTCAGCACTTTTTGCTTACAGTCCATTTATCCTCTTTTGATGGTAAAATACCTCAGCTTTTTTCGATGAATATCTATCCGTCGTATGGCAGAATTCTATTCTATGAAGAAATTCATTTAGTTTTCCTTTTTTCCCCTTTTTAATTTAATCAACTTTTATATACGTATATATATATATATATATATATATATCAAAATTTAACTTCTATATAAGAGTTGAGTGCAAGTGAGATACGAAACTAATTGGTTGATAAGTAATTTTGCAGACTTTTTTTTTTTTTTTTTTTTTTCTTTTTGTAAGAATAATTTTCATTCAACAGACATAGAGTTGCGTGATTTGTGTCTATATATAAGTATATGTCAATTTTGAAAAATACTAGGCGCTTGGAAAGTTTATAACAATAGATTCCGGCAGCGGTAAACACATTTATTATTCCCAATATCCGCCTTCCGGTTTGATAATTAAATGCAATTAAATGAAAATATTGCAGTATTTTACCTTTCGTAGTTTTTACAAAATTGCGTCGTGTATGTTATTTGATTTAAGAGGAACGTGCATAAATCATCATTTAATTGCTTTTGCAGTTTTACTTCAATTTGACGATTATTGATATCGTGAATATTTTCGTTTTGTTTACTTAAACTTTTGTATGTGGGACTGTGATCGTTGGAATTGGAATTGGAATTGATTTTATTTAATTGGTTACACTTTCGTAAGCTATTTCGTTTCGCAGAAGTAGTCGAACTGTGTTTGCGTTGCTCGATTCCCGAGTGTTGTTGTTGTTGTTGTTGATGTCGTTTGCGGCACTTTTTCGCTTGTTTCTTTTGAAGACGTGCAATTTGTGTCTTCTCGAGCTCCTGCTGTAAACGGGTACGTTCTCTACGCATTTCTTGATATTGCAATTCTTGTAAAGGATTGTGTGGTTTCTCCCAAAATTTCGAACTAGAACGGCCCATGTTTATGCTTAACGCGCATATATATATATATATATATATATGTTCGTTTCCTTTCAAACTTCAACAACTGACTAAAATTGTCTGCTGATTGTTGTATCATCATTCAGAAATTCTTCAGTTAATTATTATTATTATTATTATTTTTTTTCTACGTAAACCTTTCTTCTTTTATCAAACCTATAGTTATCAGCCTTTTATCTTTTTTCATAGTTGTCGTGTTACTAAAAGTGTTTTGTTAACATCTTTAATGGTTTATTAAATTCTTGTCTTGTATCTTATTTACAAAAAAAAAAAAAAATAAAAAAAAAAATAAAAAAAAAGTTTAGTCAAAAAATCGAAATTTTTGAATTTTTTTAAGATATTTGTTGTAGACCCTTTGATCTTGCCGTGAATAATTATTCATTGATATCTTAAACACAAACAGCCTTTTTATATTGAACTCATACATAAGCCAATTTATGTATTGTTCTCTTTTATAATACAATATTCACATAATCTTTATCAATACTTTGTTGCGTTGTTTATATTTACATACTTCTCATGATTCATTGTCCTGAATAAAAAAGATCTTAATCGCAAATTTTCAAGATTTCTTCTTATCGTTGTCGTTGTTAAACTTTCTTCGACTTTCTTTGGTCTCTGCTTTTGCCCTTTTATACCCTACATCATTTGTGGTACAGGGTTTATTACGTTGGTACGGACGTATGTAATACGCAGAAGGTATTATGATAGATATAGACCGATCGATTCAGAATCATAATCTAAATTGATCTAAGCCTGTCTGTCCGTCTGTGCGTCTAATCTTTGTCCATGTTTTCAGATATTTTGGTGCAATTTGGTAGAGTGACGTGTTTTGGCCCAACGACGAACGCTATTGAAAATGGTTTGGATCGGTCCACTTTTACGACCACTCCCCATATCACGCACTATTCTGAAAAGCCGTTATATGGAAAAAAATTGCAATTTTCAAAATTTCTCGGCGAAAGTCTCTAAGTAATAGGATTGCCGTATTCTGCTGGGCAATTTTTCAACTCCTTCTCCCCCCTCCTCTCATAGAACGAAAACTGAAGTTCACACGACAAAACGGTATAGCTGTCAATGCTTCGTGATGAAACTTATATCATAATAGTAATTTAATATAAAAAATTTAATTGTATCAAATTTGAACCACATCAGACTATTTTTTGGATATTACCTCAAGGATTTTCACGAAACTTGACCCTTTGTAGAGCAGAAAAGTTTAAATTTTAATATGTGGTGATGTAAATTGATCCATAATACTACAAAATAAAAATTGAGTTAGACAATGTGGTGTAGCGTATTTAATGGTCGGCCTTGCCCGACTATAATGTTCTTACATGTTTTCTTTAGGTTGAAGCTGTGCAATGGGGATTTGATAAGAATACTACAGGCGATATAAATGGAGAATTGCGACATCTGGCGGAATTTTTAGCTAAAAAAGAATTTGAATTGGTTATTAACATACCCATGCGAAAAGGAGGAGCCAGAAGGTAAGTACTAACCGCATAAGTGCCTACGCAATACTTTCCATATATTCTTAAGTTGAAAGACAGAAATTTTACTTGATCAGTTAATAAAGTTGAACTGAAAATTTTCGCAACATTTTTTTTTGTAAAATGTTTGCGAACATTGTTTGGTTTTCAAATTGATTTTGTAAGCAATGGTTTCTATATATGAATGACTTATGAATTGAAAATCCTCCCCTCGTACTCGAAGATTTAATGCGTTGTAAGAAGGTGCAACCCAGACATGTCTACCGACAATTCTGATCGTCTCTAGCGAAAAATTTAAGTTTCAAACGACATAGTACTTCTTGTTGTAATAATTCAGCTCGTTGACAGCATCACTAACTAATATCGAAAAAGAAGACCTTTTATTACAACGTTTTTGATAGCCGGATAGACAACGATTAGAACGATCTGAACATTAATCACGACAGTGCCGCTCAAGGGAAACTTGCCTATCCAATCGATCGTAGTAAGTGGGACTATAATAATGTGGGTGAGTGGATAGGAAAACAGGAAAAAAGGAGTTAAGGTAGTTGGCGAAATTCCAATTTAATTTCTCCATTAGATTGGTACTAATTTTAGCAGGCGCAACGTGGGCCAACTTGAACATAAAAGCAACCGTTCTGAAAATAAATGTGAACGGAGGTATTTTTTTTGTTTCCGGAAAATTACGCCGCAAGTTTGTCTCCAAAAGCCAATGTTCATAAAATGGTTTATAGGCCTTGCTTTAGTTTTGTATATGTACTTAAATAGAGTTTTTAATTGTATATCAACTGAAAGTTCCGTAATTTTCTTCTTTATTTCTTATTTCTTATTTAGGTACAGCCTTGCGCTACATTGAAATTTGTTCTAAGCTTGGTTCATCCATAACAATGTTTTGTAGGTTTTTAAGAGGTTTTTGCGGTTTTTCAAAACAACCGCATGGTAGGTTTATGTACAAGTGATCCTTTTTCAAATTGGCCGGCGCAAAAATGTGCTACATCGCAATTATCCATCTCGCTTTTTATGACCGTGAGGACAGTCCTACCCGGGGCTGGTAATCATTGGCGAGCAAAATTTCGCTCCATTTCATCAACTATATGACGTGCACGCATTAAAACGGGCAAAGTAATTGATAGCCCTCTCGCTTTTAACTTATTAACTTCTTTTATGCTGCTGTCTGCTTTGCACCGTCCACAATATCAACCGTTTGTTTAGAATGGGAATCACGTTACTTCATTTGTGGTATCGCAATTGGACTTGAATTTAACCCCGATATTTATCTAGATCTTTAAAGTCAGATTATTACTACTAGCAGTCTCTAGTCTGTTTAGAATGCTATCAAGTCATGGCTGCACCGGCTATTGTTCTCGTAGTAATGCGGATATGGCTTAAAGCATTTCGATTCGTACGTTGATTAAAAACATATGTAATCCCAATATAGTATAAGATAAATACATGTTCCAAAGAAAAGATCAAGTCTATTGTGACACTCCAGGGGGTAGTATAAGCAGGTAGTCGTATTATGGGAGGACTTGATTATGAAAGAGCTCTTACGATGTCCTGAATGGTAAAAATTTTCTATAAAAAATTTAACTCACGAACCAAATGCGAAAACTATGGAATTTAAAATTTTTTCTTTTAATTATTGCAAAATTGTATTTGCATCTTCCTCGCTCATTGCTTGCAGTTAGCTAGTGTCATATATGAATATTAAACTTGGCTTATTATCACATGTACTTAAAATTCAGTACGGACTTGCGGCATTGGAAGAACGTAAGCGGTTTATTTCTTGTTGATTGGGTTTTTTTTTTCATTTTCGCATTGTAGGGTATCAACTATAATGACTCGGGGATATCGTACACGGCGCTTAGCTGTGGATTATTCGATACCACTGGTAACAGATGTCAAGTGCACTAAGCTGTTGGTGGAATCTATGCGTCTTACGGGTCGCAGTACGCATATGAAAACTCATACAGATTGCATGACTTCAAGGCGTATGGTCACTCTGCCTGGTTTCATTGATGTTCATGTTCATTTGCGCGAACCCGGGGCCACGCATAAAGAAGATTTCGCTAGTGGCACCGCTGCCGCTTTAGCAGGTGGTATAACCATGGTTTGTGCGATGCCCAATACTGATCCCTCGATAGTGGATTGCGCCAGTTTTACATTATTTCAACAGTTGGCCAAAGCTGGAGCGCGATGTGATTACGCTTTGTATGTGGGAGCAAATGATACAAATTGGCAGCATATCCATGAGTTGGCCCCTCAAGCAGCTGGCCTTAAGATGTATTTAAATGATACATTCAGCACATTGAAAATGACAGATATGACCGTTTGGGAAAAACACATGCAAAATTGGCCTAAACGAGCCCCGATAGTTTGCCATGCGGAACGTCAAACTATGGCTGCTGTAATACTTGTTGCACAATTAATGGATCGCCCTCTCCATATATGTCATCTGGCACGTAAGGAGGAAATATTATTGGTAAAGGCTGCGAAGGAGAAGGGTATACGCGTAACGTGCGAAGTGTGTCCTCATCATTTGTTTTTGTGTGACAAAGACATACCCACTATCGGGGAAGGTAAATCTGAAGTACGGCCTGTGCTATGTACTCAAGAAGACCAGAAAGCTTTATGGGACAACTTGGAGCACATAGATGTATTTGCAACCGATCATGCTCCGCATACATATGAGGAAAAAAAAGCGGGAAGTCCTCCACCTGGTTTTCCGGGACTAGAAACTATACTGCCATTATTGTTGAAGGCCGTCGATGAGGGACGTTTGACTTTTGAGGACATTAAAAATAAATTTTACCGTAATCCGAAAAGAATTTTCGGTCTTCCCGAACAGCAAAATACTTATGTAGAAATTGACCTGGATGAAGAGTGGACAATAACGAAAGAGTGTATGCATTCCAAAGCCAAGTGGACTCCGTTTGAAGGCACAAAGGTGAAAGGTAAGGTACATCGCGTCGTTTTAAGAGGTGAAGTTGCTTTCGTGGATGGTGAAGTATTGGTAAAGCCGGGCTTTGGACAAAATGTACGCAGCCATTATAATCTTAAATCGTTAAAGCCGCAGTCACTGGAATCTTTAGAAATCAAAACGTCACTTGATAGCTGGGATAACATGAAATTATTAGATCGCGACAGTGAATTCGTTAGTGATTCACAAGCCAATGAGGCGTTTTCCAAATTATTGGCTGAAGTTCCTTCGAAAGTTAGTGTACACTTTTCCGGTGATGCTAGCATTTTGCGCCCTATATCGCCTTTGCCACGCATTCGTTGCGATTCGGCTAGCAATGCCACCTTCAGAGAGCTTGTACAGAAAACTGCTATTGCCAACGCTCCCATATCGCCGGTGGCCAACAGTCTCCTAGGGCGTCATATTTTAAGTGTCGATATGTTCAATAAAGAGCATTTAAATGATATTTTCAATTTAGCGCAATTGCTGAAGAGTCGTGTGGTTAAAGATCGCCCCGTGGACGATTTATTGAAAGGGAAAGTTATGGCTTCCGTATTTTATGAAGTGAGTACTCGAACCTCGTCCAGTTTCGCTGCGGCCATGCAGCGATTGGGTGGACATGTTATCGCAATAGATAATACAAGCTCGTCCGTGAAGAAAGGTGAAACTCTGGAAGATAGTATTTCAGTAATGGGTGGTTATTCGGATGTCCTGGTATTGAGGCATCCAGAACCAGGAGCAGTCAGAGTAAGCATCGATAATTGCTATCAACAATTTAACTAAACGTTTAATAATAACATCATTAAATATTTAATTGTTATATAAATAGCGCGCTGCTCAACATTCCCGTAAACCTGTAATCAATGCTGGCGATGGTGTGGGTGAACATCCCACGCAGGCTCTGCTAGATGTATTTACTATAAGAGAGGAGTTCGGTACTGTAAACGGTCGCACGATAACTATGGTCGGGGATTTGAAACATGGACGTACTGTACACTCGTTGGCACGGCTTTTAACTCTTTATAACGTACAAATACAATATGTAAGCCCTGAAAATCTGGGTATGCCTGAGCACATTATCAGGAATTTGAATGAGAAAGGCATTAGTCAAAAGGTTTTAAGCACACTGGAGGAGGCTTTGCCTACTACCGATGTACTGTACATGACACGAATACAAAAGGAACGATTTGCCAGTGAGGAGGAATACGAAAAGGTGAGTTCTGAACGAATATCAATCAAGAATTTTTCCCATACTTTTGTTATTGTTTATTTTTTTTTCTTTTCCTATAGTGTTGTGGCAAATTTATAGTCACACCAAAATTAATGACAAAAGCGAGACGCAGTACAATTGTCATGCATCCTTTGCCGCGTACATTCGAAATCAGTAAAGATTTTGATACAGATCCTAGGGCAGTTTATTTCCGTCAAGCTGAATACGGCATGTACATACGTATGGCTCTCTTGGCCATGGTAGTTGGTTGTCGCAATTAATATTCCATTGAAGTAAACTGTTTTGCTGGTTAATACATTCGTTAGATTTTATTACTTTAATATGTTTTGTAAATGTTCGTGTGAACTGTTAACAAAAACACAAAATACACACAAAAGTGCATATTTTCTTAAAAAAAAAAAAAAAAAAAAAAAAAAAAAAAAAGGCAACAAAAAAAAAAAACAACAACAAAAAATGATTACATTTCTTTTATGAATTAATAATAAGTTGTCATAATTTACATATTCAGTCTTTTAAATTTCATACATTTACATACTACACTCTATAGGTTAAAATAAATAATTGCCACTCTTACTTCAATAACGTTCTATTTGTATGACGGTCTCCGCTTGACGCTTCTCGACTTCATCTTGCCAATGCGTTCTTTTGTGTTTCTTCTCTTTAATGCCTTTTGTTAGGCAGCTTTGTAAATTTAATTCACTACTTTCGAATGCTTTATTTAAATTGCGTTGAAGGTTACCCGTATAAATTATGGCTACCGAAGCTGAACGTGGTACTGGGGTGTCTCCAATTTCCTCATAAATCGTTTCAATGGATGTGCGTTTGCTTTGTACATCTGTGTCAACGCTATCGCTGGCCGAAGGTCTTTTGCTAATCACCGAACTTGATACCGAGCAACGATGGCATTCATGGAGGCTGTGAAAGAGAACAAAAAAAAATACAAACACTTTATTTCCCTTGACGAACAGTAATCATTTCGCTAATTTGATCATGCTATTTATGATGTTCGCATAAATGCACATTAAATATATGTATGTACTCGGACAATGTGATATTCTAAGTAAGATTAACGATGCCCGTCGACTGGCTCCTACACTGCTCGAATGCCAAAATATTATTAAATTTTTCCCATTTAAGATAAAGATTTCATGATTTCAAGTTCACTTTCATTTGCCGTTTCACTTTGTTCAAATCGACAATTTAGTCGTGAAATATATAGGGAAACCAAGCAAGGAATGTTCTCTCCTTACACATACATCATCTGTAGTGTATCACTTTTTTAAAAAGGGGCACTTTTTCCTATATCGCTTCTTAAATTATATCACAGTATCTTTTGGGATACTACCCTACCTTGTTAAATTCCACCATTTTATATGGGAACAATACGTGTCAGTGGGGAATATATGCTACACTTACTTCACGTTTTCATATGACTCCGAACGATTATATTGACAAGCAATCGAAAACTCGAGTCTCGTCAAAAAAATTTTTACTAAATGCTCTCATAAAAATATGAAAACTGCCTATAGCTCGGCCTACTTGTGATGATGTACGCTTTTATAATGCTGGCAAATTGCGCAGCTTTCGTAAGAGGCTGCGTCTTTACAGACATTAAAGGTATCTTACAAACATCATAAGCTTCGCTACACAGATAAATAAGCAGAAAAAATCTATTCTTCACGACGCTGTACTGTTAACGAGACATAAGAGTGGCACGAATATATGCAAGACATTGTATTTATAGTCTTTTGAATTTATTTATCGCAGACTATACTGAGGAAGTAGAGATGAATTACCAAGTATTCAATATATTCGTTACGTTGTATTTCACAAAACGATAGCGCAAGAATCGAAAATCGTTTTAAAACTGAAGCTCAGTAAGTAACAGTAGCTTTATTATACCCTTTATTATACTTATAGCGGTCGTATGTAACACGCAGGAGGGCTTAAGATAGACCCACCTTTCATTATACCGATCGATTCAAAATCACAACGTGAATTGATCTATGATCTGTCAATCTGTCCGTCTGATGTCTGCTCAAGCTATAGGCCATCATTTTTGAGATATTTCAATAAAATTTGGTACAACGATATGTTTTGACTCAAGGATGAACGCTATTGAAAACGGTTCGGGTCGGTCCACTTGTTCGAAAAGTCGTGATGTGGAAAAAAATTGCAATTTTCAAAATTTCTCGTCGAAAGTGACTAAGTAGTAGGATTTCCGCATTCTGCCGGGCAATTTTTGAACTCCCCCCCTCATTTAACCAAAACTAAAGTCCATACGACAAAAAAGTCTGACTATCAATCCTTCATGATGAAAATTATATTATAACAGTAATTTAATATAATAAAAATAAAACTGTACCAAATTTGGACCATCCCAGACTATTTTTTTTTGGTTCCTATTCTAATAAGGATTTTCACAAAACTTGATCCTTTGTAGAGCAGAATGGTCTAAATTTTAATATATGGTAATGAAAATTGACCGATAATAGTAATTTGATAAAAAAATACAAAATTGTGTTAGACAATATGGTGTAGGGTATTTAATGGTCGACCATGCCAGACTCTAATGTTCGTCCGTTCGTTTGGTCATATTTCTTCGAAAATGAGTCTGGTCAAGCAATTACTATTATTGGTGCTCGATATCGCACTATGATGATCCAGTTCTTTCTGCCTAAATTGGATGAAAGTGGTTTGAATGACGTGTGGTTTCAATAAGACAGTTTCACATGTGAAACGTACAACGAAACAATTCGATTACTGCATGAGACCTTTCCTGATCGTGTACTCGCACGTTGCTATAATGATCAGAATTTCGATAAAAGAGCCAGCAAAGTCGTGTAGGGTATTTGCCCAATGTGTATCCTACATATATTATGATTGAACAGAGTAAGTACAATTAAAGAAGAAAAAAAAAAAAACTCTCTCTTGCTATTTAATTGAAATCTGGCATAAGTTTTGGGACACCATATATAACAGCGTACCACTTATTGAATAACTGCGCTTTCTGTTTCTTATGCACAAGATATGCCGAAATTATTTTTATAATTTCTTTCTCCTCTTTTTCTTTTTCATTGGCTCTATATTATATTTACCTATGTGATCGTTTGGATATTACGAAGAATAGTAAGATTGCTAAAATGATTAAAGCAACAATAAATCCGGATAGTCCAGCAATCATTGTCATCATTTCGTGTGGTTCGCCATCCGATGTTACTTTAGTTACTGAAAAATTCAATAAAAAAAAAATGAAAATAAATTATTTACAAAAAAAAAAAAAAATAGAACAATTTTATTTTTAATTACTTCATTGGAATATGTTGATAAAAAACTTGTACGAAAAAGAAATTATGAAATTATGAACATGAATGTAAGCCGTGAAGAAGAAGAAACTCTTAACTAAAACATTTTATTATTAAAAGCTAACTTATATTCGAACTGGATGAGATGCTCAGGAAGTAGTTAAAGGATTTTGCAAAATTTTTGCAACTCTTTCGAGTTGTTATGCCTTGGAAAAAACAAATCAAATAATTTTCGAATATCTCTACGAGATTTTAATTTGTAATATTTTCATTTTTGTTGTTGTTTTACTTCATTTAAATATCAGTTGAATGCATAAAATTTAATTAAACATATCTATAAATATTTAATAGATATCTTATAAAGTATTGCGCCTAGCTAAGCGAGGTTACGTTTGTAATAAGTGTGTGTCTATGAATGCGAATGAATATGAATTGCTTGAATCGATCAATGAAATAACGACAGAGATTTTAATATTTTACGGGCTTAATATTTTTTCGACTAACCCAGTAGATGTATTCATTTATGCATATGATATGTAGTTTATTAAATAGTCAATTAGACAAAGCAATTGTAAAACGTGCTAAACGTTTTCAAAATAAATCAACGTTAAGTTATATGCATTTGTCAGCTTAGAAAAACGCACAACACTCACGCATTGGAGAGAGATACTTTGTAAGACGGCTACGAGAAAAATCTAATGTTTTTTTTTTTTTTTTTATGTTTATCAAATTTATTTCAAGTGTTCTTTAAACATTAATTAGATACATGCATAGAAAGATGTTTAAATGACTTGCGTTCATTGACAACAAGTTCGCTTTCGTATCGACCAAAGCGTGCATATTAGATTCGTGAAACTTTGTGTAACTCATAGCAAAGAGAGTTGAAGATTTTGCGGACTTGATGCGCCCGAACAACACAGGAATAAATTCCTTTTCAAATATGTTTTCTTAACTCCTGACGCGTCAGCTTAAACTTAAAAATATTTAGTTAACACTCGATGAGCTAGAGCATGATGTCCCCCATTTCTTCGGCGATTGATTGACTAAATTTGATTTAATCAGAGTGTGAAGTTGGATTTTAAATTCTCACAATCGTTCCTCTCAAAATAAGAAAACGAAGAAAAGTTTATGAATGAATTCCATTAAATGCAACGGAACATCTATACACGATTCTAACATTCTGTAGTTATTCTCAAGGGGCTGGGATGTACATATGTCAAGACGCGTAAACTGATCACATACTACTTTCTTTAGGTATCCTCGTTTCGTGCTGCAGGCGATTGAAAATATATATACATATATATAATACTCATACATATATATATGTATCATATATATATATATATATCATTTATTAAAAAATATGCATAAGTTGTTAGCAAGCATTGAAGTCATTCCGAATTTTCGAAAAGTTCTCGAAATATTTGATTGATTAATGTGTGAGCACGTGGCGTTCGAAGTCGATTAGGATGATACTGAAATGTTATTAGACGGATACGGGCCGGATACGCATTTGAGACTTAAATTGTCACACAGATTTCACACACGTGATGAATATCGACGGATACCATTTATAGGTCGGTAAGAATTTTAATTTTCAATTCACTTATGATACATGATTCATACATGTGAAGGTACTTCGAACATTTGCGAATCGATAAACAAATGTTTATTCCTGACTGAAGTCAAATGTAAAGGAAATCTTCCAATGATTCCTTATCGAAACAGCAAACAACATTGGCCGAATGCGAATTTAAATAATTTGCATATGTTGTAGAGAGTGTGTACATTTGTTCTTTACGAACGAATGTAGACTTTGACAAATTAAATGATCAAAGAAGTCACGATATAAGTTCGAAAAAAGAAATGAAAGGAGCACGATCTTATGGAAAGGTCAGATATATTAATATATCTTCTAAAGACTATTACATTTATTAGCTTTGCTTTGTTAGATGTATTCTAATGCTTTGATTGCGTTTTAATGCACAACCAATGTCGTCATAAATTTTTTGTAATTACGATGCTTAAGCTCTTACAGAATGTTAGTTATATGATAATGTGTTTGTTTTTAAGGATCTTAAGCAAAGAAATGGTGGGTACCAAAGAGTTCGCTCTAAGCTGAATATATTTCTTAACATACACGCGATCGCTTTGCAATGAACTTCAACTTGACACTTGGATTTATGTATAAGTGCGTGATAAAATGTTCACACAATTCACTTACTATATACATATATATATGTATATTTACAATATGACATTCTACACTAACTATTGTAGATATATTACTTCGACTATAATGTAAAACAAGAGCACATAACAAAACTTTCTAGAATTTTAAAAGTTATATATTTTGTTTTATTTTTTTTTTTTTTTTTTTT
>CCAG010016998.1:0-22133 GCA_001077435.1 Glossina morsitans morsitans | reverse complement strand
TCAGTTCTCGTTGCTCACTCGTTCTTTTCTCTGTTTTAATGCTCACCGCTGCTGCTGCTGCTGCTGATTCTGCTCTCCTTTTCGTATTGTTAGCATAAAAGCTGTTGTGCTATTTTTTGCTGCGGCTGTTATTGTCATTGTGTGCAATTGCATTTTGTGGCAAATTTCCTTTGCGGTGATGGAATTCAATTCAAAAATCAATTTTCAATATATACAAAAAAAAAAGAAAATATATATACATATGTATGTATATAAGCAATGTGCATACACTTTCAAATAGCGCGCGTCATTTGAAAGCTTTATATATGCGAAATCCAACGATATAAACGACACAAACGACATAACAAACATAAAAAGGCGTAAGGTTTCATGTAAATAGAGAGCATTGTGCCTGAAGTTATGATCAGGATTGAATTCTTTCATTTTGTTTTATATTTGCGTATTAATAAAGTTGATATAAAAAATGGCAATAACAACAACAACACCAGAATGAAGGAAATAAGAAGAGGATGCACCTAAAAGAAATCGTATCTAAAGGCGACTATAAGGTGATGCAGCAGTGTTAGTCTAGAAAAAAATGGAAACATTTGCGCCAGAAAAAAAAGGCAAAAAAGACTTTTTTAACAAAAGGGATGACTAAGATGTAATTCTGCATATTAAAATGTTTCCTTTGAAACGACTAGCGCTCTATCCCACCACCCCCCTGCCCCCAAGAAGAAACCACACAATTGCAAAGTAAAGAATTAATTGAACTCTTGGTCAACAATAGCTGAACAAGAATTGCCAGATAACGCGTTTAGCTCAGCAGAGCTCCGATCTTAAGAACTCGGCCACAATTGCAAGGAACAACATTGTAAAACGTCTTACAGATCGTCCATAGCTACAGGGTAAATATAGGTGGTTCCAAACAAGGACTAAAATATGATCGTAGAATATCTTGGAGGCTTAGTTATTATTAAAATAGAAATCTCAAAGCATGTCTATGCGTGAATACACAATCTAAGAAGAAGAACTTCAAGCTCGTCTGTATACATCACGGACATTCTCTGCAGCTAAAAGGAAACTCTCGAACAGTGTTCTCAATTCAGTGCAAAGCATAAGAGACCATAATAAAGTGCCTGAGACTGTACATCAGTTATATCTTTATGACAGTACGGATAACCTGTATGGATAACCTGTAATCCTTTAGATTTTTTTGGTAATATTTTATTTTGTTATGGTGATTCCAGCGCCATAGGAGAACTTACAAGCAGGGTATATAACAACAAAACCTTGGTGCAAACTCCACTCAAAGAAGACTTGAGATATTGTTTATATCTACGTATCTTATTGGCCATATAGCTCAGAAAGAATGCTTAGGACATACCCACGTGATATTCTGTGGAGCTTATAACTGCGTAACGCCATCTAGGGTTAGGCTCTAGATTATGGCTGGAGCTTGGAGCAAACTGGTAACAGTTATCAAGCATCATATGCATGGCCCTGTGATCTGTATGGAAATCTTCAAAAACATCCCTTACAATTCAATCACGGTTGCATGCAACGCTATAATGAACAGATTAGCCAAATTACTGTCCATCGATGGTTACTACATTTTCCGACTCATCTCAAAAAAAAGTCTCATCGTTTGAGTCTACTCCCAATTCGGATTTCATTATAAGAACCAAAGCACCATTCGAACAACTCCGGCTTAATTAAAAGGAGAAATGTCTACTGACAACAGGCCGTGAGCTGCAAGTGTTTCTCGAACGAGTTAGTCTACATGGTGGCGAATTGCTTCATAATGAAATCTCACGATATCATGACTTTTATAACATTGCGCCTGTCTTTGTGATACCATTCCCCAGTGATGGTTTCATTTAGTACACCGATAAATGACGCTGCCATTGATAGCCAGTTCTATGGCCGATGTTAATGGTTTACCAGCTCTGATGGTTATTTGGACTTTGGCTATCTAGCGCAGCAACTGTCCATTAAGCGTAACGACTTAGCCGCATTGTTTTTCGGATTCATAAGAAAAAGAAAAGTTTCTTAAACCGTATCTTTTCAAAGCTACAAGAAACTATGGTTTATAAGCTCTAATGTATGTAATAATTTATGCAATACTTTTAAGAGAAGTTTTACGCTACATCGTGCAGTACTACTTACACTTTCTCTTAAAGGACGGACCGAACTAATTTGTGCTCGCAACAATAATTGTCAAGCATCATAAAAATACGCCCAGAAAATTTCAGTACGTTATTTAAATAATTAACACTTATAGATAGTCTTAGCTGCCGCCTTCATTTTACTCGTATTTTATAAGAGACTGAAGCAGTTCCGTAAGGTCATGTGAAAGAATGTAACATCACATAAAATCCTGCATTTGAAAGGAAAATCTTTCATTGTTAGTAGAAAATGCTTTCAAAGGGCAAAAAGTTTTTCTGCATTTCTTCGGACTACATTTTTGCAGCTTTTTCTTCTTCTTCTTCTTCTTGCTATATAATCTTGAAGAGGATTCTTTCAATACTAGTTCTTTTAAATAGCATTCAATTTCTTTTATCTGCCTGTGTATATGTGCGCGCGTGTGTGTGCATGCGAGTGTTACTTTATACTTTCAATTTAACTTAAAAACTAGATTGGGACGAGAGAGAGAGAGAGAGAGAGAGAGAGAAAGAGAGAGAGAGAGAAAAAAGAAAATTACATTTACCGAAGATTCTTTTGTATATCTTGATAATTTCAGGTATCTTCCGAAGAAACACAATACATTAGAACAGTTGACAGTTTAATTGCGTCGAGACTAAGTCTAAAAGTGCAATTGCAAGCAATACACTTTGCTACGGCTGCCAGTAATTCGCACATGATAAATGCTTTGAGCAATGCTGCCGCTACGGGCGGTGCGGGCAATTCAGGTTACGGCATATATGGTACAAGTGCTTCGGGCATTGGAGGCGTTGCTGGTGCTGGTGCTGGTGCTAGTGGTGTTGGCAGTGGCGGCTTATTATTACGTTGTACTGCACAAATTGGAGATTTATATCAAGAATATAAAGAAATTGAATTGGGAACACCACAAAAGGATCCAATACCAGCCAGAGGTAAGTAAGGAGGCAAAAAAAAAGAAAAAAAAAAAAAGAAAATACAATATTTCGACATCAATATATTTGTATTTAATGGTATATGTTGTTACCATTATTTATGCATTTGTTTACAAAACGAAAATATGTACACAAATGCGATAGATATACGCATGAACACCAAAATATATTATTGTAGGTATATATGATATGCGAAGTTACTTAGATATGCTTTGTCTATGAATCGAATTAAATGGGAGACCATGGCAGGGCAGGAGACGGCAGGACAGGATAGAACAGTATAGGACAGGACAGGACGGAACAGAAGAGGACAGGAGAGGGCAGGACGGGAGAGTACATAAAACTATAAATAACAAATGTTTTTCTAAGCTTTTGAATAATTTGTGAAAACATGAACACGAACATTCACACAGACAATCATAGATAAATTTGTATCTTCTATACACAAAAACAAACTTATGCACATTTGCATGCAAAACTGAATTTTTAACCAAAACAAATAGGAAGAAAGTTAGAAATTGTACAGTTATGTCACAGAACTATTTTGTTTATTCGTTTAATTAAAGTTATTTGTTCACTTAGGTAATATAATCACACAACTCTAGAATCACATACCTGCTGCATATGCCTGGATAAGTATATCATTGATGCATTTATACACATCCATACGTATTAGCAAAACCCATGATGGGTGTTTACTAATTTCATCGTTCAGTTTGTCGCATCTGAAAGTAAGAATAGTAGATTCTATAAGGATACCATAGAGTCAATTTTCATATTGTAATGTTTACTTCCAAGGATTCGTGAAGCGATGAAGGAAGCCTAGAAAAGACGAAAGTATTAAAGTATTTTTGTAAATAACTTGTAAGCCCTAAAACTTTTATAGACAGAATCTTTATGCAACATATATATGTGGGGGAGCTTGTTTTGATCAGCTTCGCAAACAGATGCACAGATGTCATAGGGAAAAGTTTGAAAAACACATAAAAATTACAAGATGTCTTTCATATCAATCGACAAAAGATTTTTAGAAAAGGTATCTTAAGATTCCTGCAGCGACTTCTATGGTTTTCACATATAGGTTGCAGGCAATCAAATAGTTTGAAACTATTTTCATGAATAACTTACCGAAAACAACATACGATGCACTGGTGTATAAATATCGTGTATTCCAATTAGCTCAGAAATATCGGAGAAGATTTTTCTTAAGCGATCACTATAGCCATATATAGACATGTGTACTCATAAAACTTATCAAAACCGAACAAGAGCCAAAAAAAAATGGAGATGGCAGCGGCCCTTCAAAATCGAATTAAAGTTTCCAATATCTTAGGAAGAACAAAAACAACAAACAAAGCGAATCAATTTTTCATACAAGTTGTACATTAGGACAGTTCTAGTCAGCTCAAGGTCGTACCTTCAATTTCTAACCAAGTTTATTCTCTTCATTTTACGGTCAGAACGGTAAAAAAAATGGAGGTGAGAAAGCTTTGCAAGCGCGCGAACTATTGAGTCTGTGCACAAATCAGTAACAAACATTGGATAAATGTCGAGTGCAAAAGCCAAAAGCCATCGAAATGGCGACAGTTGAGGTTATGTTCAAACTTCATAGTCACCAAGCCCCGTAACGAGTCTTTACGTTCCAAAAGAAAACTTCGTCAGGCATCCCTTACTACCGCTTTTATCGCATTTAACCTCTATGCCGGCATCCGTGTTAATGAACTTGTAAAGCTCTTTTGCTTTTTTTAATAAAAAAAATTCGAACGGTTTTTTTCTAAACAAATTTCACCTTCCAGTCAATGCACGCAACAGGTTTAAAGTGTGAACATACGAGAAGCTTAGCGCCCCCGTAACCTATGAAGCACTTGGCTATTCCCCTAGACTAGAGACATGTTACGGCTTGGAATTTGTGATCTGTAATACAATACGAAGCAATCATTCCACACGACTTTATCCGTTCTGATGAAAGCAACTTAAAGGCCCATTTAAAATGTTCGTCTTTCTCTGGGTTAAGCAAATCTTTGCCCAGCAAACTTGACGGTCAGACAATTTGTGCATCTTCTTCACATTTGGCTACAACTTCAATCGAATTGGAACTGAGGTGTGCTCCCAAAAAGTTCGGCACAAAAAGCATCCTGGACTTGGTGACAGTCATGCCATATTATAGGCCTAGCCTTTTCAACGATCTAGAAGAAAACATTCGCAAAATCTTTCCAGCTTAGCTACTACTTCTCTAGTCTGCGGAAATCCATGGTATTAAAGTTAATGGTAAAGGAAGACTTCTTTCCATAGATCCCTTGGCTGTTTGCCAAAGTCCGCCAACCACTCTGGGGAAAAATTTCTAACCGCTTAAAAAAGGATGGGAGGGGCATCTTTAACTTTTTTTGTCACGCCCGTCAAATGACTGAAGTCTTAAAATAGGAACTACCATATAACCGGATGGTTGGCGTACCAAAGAGACACAATGTTCGCTTACAAGTAATTCCCACCAAGCCACCAAGATGCATGAAACTTTGAAGGGAATCCAAAATGTCACCTGCAACAACACTAGATACAAATGCACAGTTACTCAGGTATTGATGATATCTTGTAGAAAATACCTTAATAACTTTTAAAGACTTAAATATTGTTTTTTTTTTTTTTTTTCATTCATACAAAGTTTCATATGTTCGTCGTTGCATCTGAGAATCTAACTGTGTCTGTCTGTTTGAATTAATTTTTCTTTAACTTTATGTTTGAATATTTGTTTAGAAAATAAATGTGAAAAAGCTTAAAGGATTTTTTATAGTCTTGTTTTAATTTACTTAAAATTGTAAAGACCATATAGTACTAAGGGTTTAAATGCAAAAAATAACAATAATGAATAAAAAAAAAAAAAAAAAAAAAAAAAAAAAAACAAATAAGAAATTGTAAGAAGAAAAAGAAATAAAAACAATTTTTACATTTGTGGTTATTTGAAAAATTCGAAATAAATATTTGAAAAGTATTTATGTTTGGCCATTCAAGTGAGAAAAAAAAAAAAGAAGAAAAATGAATGCAAATTTTTAAGGATTACCAGAAACGAATAATGCTTTCCAACACAACCGAAACTACAGGAATGTTCACAATTGTCAAGAATTATATCAAAACAATTTAAATAGAAAAACTGCAAAGTCTTGCTATCGCATGAAAAATTGAAAAGCACTCAGGAGAGATCATAGCAATAATCAAAACGATAAGAGGCAGGGCAGCATAAGCGGCTACACTATGAAAGCATGAAATGTTAAAGTAATCACACACAAGTTTATTTATGCATGTCATTATAATGGGTGATTGCAAGTATTCTGATCAGCGATATCTATTGGTGAAAATGATAAAGTAATGAAAGGTATCAGCGTTTACATTTGATGATTTTGACCTTGATTTGACCTTTCTCTACATAAAATAACAGCTTCCCATTTAGGATTACTGAAGTATTCGGTGCATATAGACACTAATCATGGAACGCTCAAAATTGCATTTTCGACTTTCATTACTTTTGTTATTTGATTTGATGAGAAACTGCTGCCGGCTGTCCATCAAAAACATTTACAGGCTTATGGTGATCATGTCCTACTGCTACCACTACTGCTACTGGCTACTGATCATATCCCAATTGTCGATTTTGGTTGCAACGGTTTGAAAGTGTGAAGACACCGATTTATTGGCGGAAAACCCAGCTCAAGCTCTCAAAGAACTTTCGAATAGCTTATCAGTTGATAGATACACTGTTTCTAGACATTTATAAGCGATGGGAAAGATCCAAAAGGAGGGAAAAGGTCTGTCATACAAATTGACTGAAAATGCCATTTCGACTCGCTTCAACATCGCGGCTTCATTGCTTGCCAGGCAAGAAAAAAAAAGAGCTTTCTTTGGCGTGTGGGTCTATTACGACAATTTTAACCGTAAAATGTCATGGGTGCGTTCAGGGGACTTATCCCCATCGACACCGAAGACGAATATTCTTGACTTTGCAGATTTGCTGTGCATATGGTGAGATCAGTAAGGTTTAGCGTACTACAAGCTGCTAGAACCCAAGGAAACTGTTATTGCGGATGGCCACCAACGTCAGTTGGACAAATTGAATGACGTGTTGTTGCAAAAAAGACCAGTAATAGCAATTAACAGACAAAAAGTCATCCTCTTGCATGACAACGCTCGGCCGTAGGTGGCAACAGCTGTCAAGGATACACTGTCGCAGCTCGAATGGGAAGTTCTGCCGCACCCAGCGTACTTACCAAATATAGCGCCTTGTAAACAGATGCCACAATGGGTCGTTAACTGGATCGGTGCTACACCAATATCGTTTTTTCGACATGCTGTCGCCATCTTGCCAGAAAGACGGGAAAAAGTAGTAGAAAATGATGGAAAATGTTTCGATCACTGTATACTGTACCAATTTTTGTCAATAAATGGCTTTTTCAAGTGAAAAAATGGACAAAACATATGCAAACACCTAATATGTACGATAAATTTAAACAGGATTTGCACTAACAAGAGCCATTCTAAGATTATGAGATAAACATCCTTCTAAGTCTACGAAAATTTTCGTCATCTCAAAGAGTTTTATAAAGGAATTTAAAGGGACTTGGACACATATCTTCTAGAACATCATTTCAATAAATATGTCCAGCCAATGTTATAGTTGATCTATAGAGATATCGTTGCAAATCTTGGTTTAAATCACATTGGGTGACACCATGTGGATGCGATACTTTGGAGAAGTCCTATTTACTTTTTAATGCTATGCCGACTAGGGCCAACTTATTCGTCGCAATTTACCTGTTGCAAGATTCCTTTGCTCTAACGACTTATGAAAAACAAATTTCGTAACAAAGATAAGCGTGCAAGGGTATCCGAAATACAAGAAACTTAGCACGGCCCAATTATGCGTCAAATAACAATTTTGTGTTCATATTTTGGCTAAGTCGTAGTTTTTTACTTAATGTACAGTTCACCTTTGTCTGATCGTTTATATGGCAGAAAATGTGATTATTCCCTTCTTAAGAATTTTTTTCCGTCAGCTCTTGTTAAGATATGTCAGAAATGGAAAAGAATTGTTTTCATAACGTCTTTCCCTACATAATACACGTAAAAGGGACGCAAGGGAAAAAACCTCAATTATTTCCAATAGCATCCGTTTCTAAGTCAAAATACGTTACTACGGAATTGGAAAGAATTGAATTATTTCTGATTACTTCTCCTTCATGACCTGAACGTACCACTGGTCCGATCGGGAGAAAAAGGAAATGGCAATACCCATTTCCACCTAACGTAACTTCGAAGAGATTGACGCCGCCAATCGATACATCATTTAATATGACTTCGAATGTGTTGGTTCTTCCGTTTCTATGTCATTTCTTATCTCAAACGACATGCAATGCACAAGATTGTTTGTTTGCAACTTCGATCCTGACAAGTTATACCGAGCAGCTCTACAATTACGACTGAATTGTCAGATCATTTCTGCTAAATGTCGATGCTGCTTGCTGACCGTCGATGGCTATTTAGATACTAATACCCAGAGTAAAACATAACATAAGATAAAAACAAGTAAAAGTACATCACCCTACAGGTATTCATGTAAGGATCTTTAAAATTGATGTGTTATGCGAGAGGCGGTCGAAGAAATGCTTCGATCCGAAACATTTTGTAGTAGCTTTGCCCTCGGTCCAAAACACGTCAGTGTACCAAATTTCATCAAAATATCTCAAAATTTGCGGCTTATAGGTTTAGTACAAGAACACTAGGCGGACGGACGGCCAGACAAGCTTAGATCGATGAGATGGATCTATCTCCAGTCCTTGCAAGTGTTGCACATGCCCGCGCAAACTTAATATACCCTTGTATCACAAGTGGTGTAGGGTATAAAAATCATTAACGAAAAAAATTTGTAATAAAAATTTGTATTATCTTTTCCTTTGATATTTAATACTAAACGCTCGTAGCTAGGCTCGAGATTTCAATTATTTGTGAACGTAACTATGAAACAGTGTTTTTTTCTTGGTTTGCAAGGCACGTTTTTTCTTTTTTTTAACTGCTGCTCTGTTCTACCAAATTATTATGCATCTTCTTTTGCAGTTATTTGCAGTTTGTGGTAATTGAAAATTCTTAAGGCGTTGCGTTAGAAATGCTCTTGTATTGCTTTGTAAACAAATCAATAATAAACTTTTTTCATATCGTATGATTTCACATTTTTTTTTTTTTTATTATTTTTTCCTTTTTGTATCTAAAGTTATGCGGTTTTTAGAGTTTCTCTTATTGTTCTGAAAAGTTTTTTTTCTTTTTTTTTTCACACCAACCTCGTGTCGTTTCATTATTTTGTGGCATTAGCTAGAAAATAAGGATATGTGTATGTTTCAACGCTTGCGGGAATGATTACAAGTAAAAACAAAAAAAATAAAAAACTAAAACTTATTTTTTCTCTGGCCATCAGCACGGAATGTTTTCTTCTAGTTTGTTGTGTTGTTTGTTATTCCTCTTGTTAGGCATTGTTTTCGGGTCTTTTTTTTTTTGTTTTGTTTTGTAAGCAAAAATATCATTTCACCTAAGGGTTTCTAAACTTAAATAAACAACAAACAACACCATATCACATATATAGAGAAGAATCAAGAGACAAAAAAAAGCCAAACAAATCAAACAAAGGTGGTGTCAACAGCCTTTCTCGACGACGGCTATACTTTTGCTGTTGTTGTTATCTATCTTTTATTTATCTGTTTTTTTTGTTTTTTGCTTTTTTTATTTTTATTTTTATCATCTATTTATGTTCTAGAACAACGAGCTTTCGAAATTGTTGCTTAGTTACCAAACCAAAGAGAGAGTTTATTAATTTATATGTCTTCCCCTATGACAAGGGAACAAATTGAAAACAACATTTTTAGGTGACTTTTTCAAAGAAACAAGAAAAAAAAAAAACAAAAGCATAGGGAATACACAAACATATTAAAGTTGAAGATTTTCAAAGGATTTTGATGCAATATTCTCGTAATCAATGCAGTCCACAAAATATTAGTTAATTCTTTATTCTGTGATGCAACAACATTCAGAGGCAGAACAGAAAGAAAAAGAGCGTTTCATTCATTTGGTAAAAGGGCAAAAAAAAGGTGATAAGCCGGGGAAGAGAGTTAATAGGGAAAGCGAAGACGAGAGAGAAAGAAGGTGAATATTTGGTTTAAATATCTAAGTACATAAGTGAACTGGCATATATATATATATAGGGTTTGCAACAGTTGTAAAAATACAATTTATACAACTGTTGAAATTCATACATTTTTTAACTCCTCGTGCGGTGGTGTTTTCTCTTTTTTTTTTTATTTTGTTTTATTTTATTTTGGCAACTTTTTTTATCTGAATTTAGTTGGTTTTCTCTTCACTTTTTATTCGTTTTTGATTAGATCCCTTTCGAAAACATTTTTCCATTAAAAACGCATACCGGGTTTTCAAATAACTCTATAAAAAACAAGTTTGTGCAAATAAAAGCCATCGCATTCCCACCGCATCGCTCCGCATCAATAGAATACTTGAATAGGAGTCCTACTACTACTACTACTACTACTACTACTACTACCTATCTACCCACTTAAAACCCTTGATGGTAGTTCATGTAATATGTACATATGTTTATATAAAGAAAATGTGTACACGCTCAACTATTCAAGGTAAATATTAGTGAGCAATTGCACTAACACAAACACATTCTTACATATTCAGTTGAAAATAAGCGGGTTATGCAAGAATCATGGATGTCATCTACCTTAAGTAAACATTGGAAAATTGCTCAGTTTTACAGCGACTAAGCTCGTTGTCTTTCCGTTCATATCAGCTCTAATGGATTAGCTATTCATCATACGTCATTGACAAATTTAGTAATTTAGTTTTTTTTTTTTGTTTTGGTAGTATGAGAAGCCACTCCCCTATTCGTGTAACATGGTGACGATAAGAATGAATCGTGGAAAAAGAAGGAGGTAGGTAGATGGTGGTTACAGCCTAATGGAGGTCGATAAGTGTTATGTGACTTACTGACTGAGCGCTCTAGCCCATTTGAAGTTTAAATCCACGAACACTAGCTTGGTAGCAGTGATTATTACATACTCGTCTTACCCGCTTTTATTACTTTGTCTCTCACTTTACGCAGAGCTGTATAAAATGTCCCTCCTTCCGGGACTCTTTAAATGAAGCCGAAAACCCATATTTTGAAAATGAGAGGAAAGTATACGTGCACTGCAGCTTTTTCCTGCTTTGAGCAGGCTTGCGTAAGTTGTTCGTCTTCCCCAACTTCCTTCAATCGATGTAAAAGCACGAAAACTTGCAAACGACGAAGAAGTAACAATTAATAAAATACGAAACTTTACTTCAATATCACAATAACTCTCCCTTCGTCCATCGGTGACTTGAATTCGCTAACTCTAAAACCTTGGAAGAAGAGAAAAGAAACTTTGCGGTTTCATTTCTCGCTTCACTAAGCAAACAACATTTGAAAATAACCAAGAAAGTCACGCGTAATAACTACTAATCGATGTTTAATGTAAAGCTTAACTCCTAGAAGATCGAAATTCTTTCATTCCTTTAATTTACTTAAGCATGCTTGATATTTTCCTATTAGAATTAATATCCTTTTGACGGCTTATTACCTAATTTACTTTTTATTTTTCCTTCATTTCTTCGATGATTCGGCCGACGGATCCGTAATTATGACAGAAACATACAAAGTGCATTTCAGTTCTCTTTCGTAATTCTTATCATTTTTGAAGAGCAACTAACCGACAGATAGACTTGCACTAAATCAACTTAAAATCTTATATATCTGGACGAAGAGCAACGAGTTTCAGTTTTCTACTCAAATTTTAATAGTTTTTCTGAAATTGTTATGCACTATATGTCGCTATTTGGAAGTTCGCGCATAAGCCAAAGGACGAGCGGTTATCGTGTAAAGGACTTAGAATCTCATGGTCTTTGATGCGCGGTTTACACCTACCCCTATGTGATGCACATTTATGTTAAAGTAAAGTACAGTTTCTGGAGCTCTTTTTTTGACTGAGTCTGCGGGCATCAGGAAGGAAATCAAATGCTTACCGCGAACATGAACAACTCAAGTAAACATTAGTAGGAGTGGATGCTACGTTTTCAGCGCATATACAAACACGAGTTTTATAACTGGATTCGTGAGGAACAAGTTTCACGTTTCCCACTCCCAGTCGAAATTGTTGTAGAGATTTCCGTTCTGTTTCTGTCCCGTTTCCAAGCTTACTCTGCGAAAGATTCATCTTATGTTTCATCTAAAAATTCGGAACTTTGTTAGAACGAACAGAATACTCAGTGGAAGTGTTGAAGCGCCGAAATGGCTTTAAATGCTTACTTATTCCTTTATTTAGCTTAGTTCCACACTTGATCGACGTCCCCAAATTTGTTGTCGCTTCGTATTGTTTACTACTTTCCCATGAAATAAAACCAATTGCAGCCGATAACTTTGCCAAAAGCATACATAGACGAATGGATGGGTCGACGGACGACTATGATTGAATCAAATTTTAGCATTCAGTTCTTTAAAGTTGTCCTCTTGGCCATACAAACGGAACAGTAAGACTAATATACCCTTCTTCTGTAATCATGCACATGTAAGACTCTAACACATGAACATGCGCCTGGTTGTACATTCATACGGCAAGAGGTAAGTTTATTTTTTCTCCATAGAAAACAAACAAAAAACTAACCGAATAAAAAAAAACGAAAAGGAAAACGAAAACAAAATCCAGCAAGGAGATGAGTAAACTAACAAATCCAACACATTCAGTTTTGTAAATTGTATTCCGTAGAGTTGATAAAGTTTTCATACATTCGTTCTTCTGGTTGTTGCTATTGTGATGGTTGTTGGTTGTTTGGTTGGCTAAAGCGGAATTGCATCATATTGCCAGTTTTATGCATAGCTTTACTCATTCCAAATATAATGAAAGACATACGAAAAGACAGCAGGTAGTGCGTATGTCACTTTCAGTGAGAAGAGAGATAGATGCCCCTGCATCTGTTTTTTGTTGCGTGCGAATATGTACGTAAAAGTGAAATACTTTTAAACCTGTGTTTAACCAAAGTTTACTTAATTTTTTTTTTTTTTGTTGTTTTGCTTTATTTTATGCAGCAGTCATATAAAAATAAGTTTTGCTATGCGCTTCGCTCTGCATGTGTCCCCCGATAAGAGCTTGTATGCGTATAAGTTTTTCACTCTTTTGGGATAAAAGCGTTTACATTTCAAATTGTTTTAGCACTTTGCGGTTAAAGGGCAATTGTGGTAATTTTTCTTCTTTTTTTTTTTTTCTTTCTTTTGTTTATAAAAATTTTACTTGTATTTGAATATTTATTTAAATAAATATCATTAAAATGGAGGAAATTTTTTTTTTTTTGTAATTTAAGATTAAAATTACAACCCTACAAAGTTAGCAGTATTATGCAGTAATAATTCCCTGTTTGATTACTTGAAATGAATATTCTTTTCTTTTTTTTTTTTTTGCTTTTCTCTTTCCAGTGACTTCTTCTGGTGGTGGCTTCACAAGTTTTCTGGAATCGTATTTCGCATCATCGGCAGCACCAAAAGATTTTAAGCGTACAACAACAATTATAAATGCATGTTTTATAAACTATACGATAATGTATCTGTTTAGCTATATAAGAAATTTCTATGGTCTCAGATAGTTTAATTAACGTTAAAGCAACAAAAAACCAAAAAAAAAAAAAAACAAAAAAAAAGGGAAAAGAGAGCAAAGCAACAGTTGATTGATTACAAATTAAAGCTAAACACACTTATGTAAAAAGTTTAATTGGAATATGAAATGCAATGAAGAAGAAGTTTAAATATATATAAATAAATTTTCAAATCAAATAAAATCAAAAAAAAAAAAAAACAAAATAAAGTCAAGCTTAATAGTAGCAACAAGTAAAAGATTTATATTAGCCTAGGAGCAGCAAATATTTTATACCCATATTCCCAAAGACTGTTTTCACTAAATTGCGTAAGTGAGACTTGAGCAATTTAGTGCACTGTCACCGTGCACTTTCACATAGTTTTAATAAAGAAATTCGAACAGAAGTCAGAATCGATAAAACCCGAAGTTATCGGTAAAAATATATAGAAATTTTCAAAAAAATTCCCTTCTAGTGGTTAAGTGCTTCGCTACAATTTGCGTTTTCTAAGCCAGATCAAGGCTGTGATTACAGTTTCAACTTTCTATGGCATGGTACTAAGGATGAGTGGCGGATGGGTGAGGGAACTCGATTTAAAATTCCCTCTGAAGAAGAAGAAGAGAAGTTTGATCTGAGAAAGGAATGCGAAATTAGCGCACTTTCACCCTTCATGGAGAGGATGGCATACAAAATGGTAATGAAATAATTTTTAAATTAAAATGCATTAAGTGATTTTGCATACACACCGACAAGGCGGTTTCACAATCGTGTTTGGTCTTATACCAGCCGAGAGCCGAAACTTGAAGAAAAGCCGTAAAACCGATTTCTTTTCGAAACAAACGCTTAAAGCCTTGATACTCCAAAAGTTTATTTTTGGTTTTTATGATGAATTATAATTTTAAAATTTTTCCCTAGAATTTTCAATTACTTTTTGTTTTCGAGGTCGATGTGCGACGCATGCATCTCGCTCGAATGCAGATATAAAACGCATTTGCATAGGAATATTTAAGATATGCAGTAGCGGTTAAGTACATAAACATAGATGAAGACTAGATTAGCAAAATACATTCGCTTAGTTATTCACATGAAATTTCACTTTGGCATCTTTATATTGGTTGAAGATATAATGAAACATTTATCATATTTTACGGTAGTAAAGACACACTCAAAACTCAAACAATACCGGTGCGTGCGACAAGCAGATTTATTTTTGAAAAAAGTTCGACATGCTTACAGCAGTAGCCTGAGTACAACTTGCAACGCATTTATTTGCTTGTGACTTAAAGAGACTTTAAAGTCACGGGGCGTACGACAAGAAAAGGCTTCTTTTTCTCTTATCACTTGTGAACGATCACAAAGCCATGATAAGGCTTTTAGTTCTCATTTTTATTATAAGACAAAACTATTGGCGTAAAAACTTAGTAAATTACTTTAAGACGATGTCAACCCACAACAGCTAGTCAGTCAGATCGTTGTTTGGCAGCCGTGGAGGGCATCGAAGTTTCTTAGATTCAAGTGTGGACAAGGAGCCTTTGAACATATTTAAAGGGAATCAAATTTGGTTTTCATGCGATTGCGAGATATTTACTAAGAGTCTTCAATTAGCAACCGAAGCTTCATCGGCTACTACTCTGTGTACCTTTTTAGGTACATCTTAACGAAGCGACTTTACAGTACAGTCAGATTCATAATTCATCGATGCAATGCGTATAACATAAATAATAATAAGCTTTTCTCAATTTTGAGATAATTTAGGCAGTGACTTAATTTTTCAGCTTCATATGCTACAGAGCGGAAAGATAACATCAAGAGGGTCGTTCAAGGCGAAACTTTAAACTCGTTATTGTATTTTTAACAGTCAGACAAAGATTTCGTAATCGTTTTTTTTTTTTATCTTATTTAAAAAAGGGGTGATATTTAAAGTCACCGCTTGTACGTCAAAAACATTATAAGAGCGTTATGTATGTGGGTGTACGCAAATAAAATTCGAAATGCACAAAGCACAAAAAAAGGAAAAGAAGAAAAGTAAAATCTAATATAACAAAATGAATTTAAAAGCAACACAGAGAACGCCATTTTAACTCAATTTGTATAAAATAAAAATAAAAATAAAACAAAATAAACGAGTGAATGCACTGTAGTGGGTCATGGCCCCCCATTAAATTTGCCTAAAAGCGCCTTACAGTTGTTCATAATAAGCTGTTATATGGGGGAGGTGATCAAAACAGCGATCCGATCCGAGCCAATTTCAACAGGGGGTTCGCTCTTGGGCCAAAACAAGCCAGTATATCAAGCTTCATGAAATTATCTCAAAAATTGTGACCAAATCGATTCAGGAAAAGACTTGAAATCGATCGGTGAAATAAACGGTGGATCCACTTCAAGTCCTTCTGAGTATCGCGTGCACATACGCAGAAACTTAATATAGCTTTGCTCCACAGGTAGCGTATGATATAAAAAGAAATAATAAAATTTGAAAAGGAGCCATTGTTTCATGAGCTGTGTGGGAGTGGATGTCGTTCTCCTGAAGACAAATATTCATTGTTTCAATTTCAGGCCAAAATAAGTGAGCTAACATCGTTCGCTTGCATTCGCATCCATTCTTCGTAACGATGGAACCAGCACCATTTTTAAAAATATAGCCTAAATATGCCACCAACGCACCAAACGCACCAAACTGTCACTTTTGTTGCTTGCGTATGACGGAATGAGTCTTATCACTAGTGGGTTGTTGCTCGTCAAAAGTTCCCGCCATGATAGTCGTGCGCTGATAATTTCAAAATGGCGCAAACTGTAAAACGGCAGCTTTGGCTGAAGGAACCTTCCGAAAAAATAAAAAACAAAATGCATATATATGTGTTAGCGATGGATGACCATCTTTTTCACGAGTGTTCCTTAAAGGAAGAATTTACTAATGGACCGTTCTAATCGTAAAAGCGAAAGTGTCTTTATAATAATACCCCTTTCTACGACACGTTTAATATTTGAAGGAAAAATACAAACTTGTACATCTGTCACTTCATGCAAACCCGACAGAATCGATCGTTGTACTGTTGTTTGGCCGATCAGAAACTTCCTCACATATATATTTTGAATTAAATTTTTGATACCTAACTGCTTCAGGCTTCTAGTGAAATAGTGAAAATTTCCGTCTGGTTTCTAAGTTACTCCAAATTTTCGTTACTGTAAGAGTATTTTGGCTATCTTGTATCCATTTTCATGTTCGATATACTTATTCGATCTAGCACTATATAAATCAAAGCTTAAGTTTCTTTCGTGATTCTAGTCAATCACTTCAGGATTTCTAGCGTAGCTATGAGGATTCAGTATCTCCTAGTGACCGAAAGTACGTGCACATAACTTTCATATTCTCGGTGATGCATACTTCTGGGTGATATAAATGTAACGCTATATAGAGTGGATAATATAATAGTAAATAAAAATAAAATAAGATTTACTAAAAGTTTTTATAAGGTATTGAAGAATGCAAAAGCCTTTCTTTTTTTTTTTAAAGAAATCGAGAAAATGTAGTGAAATATTTTTTAATGTTTTTAAAACTAAAATGTAATTATATAATAATTGAGAAATGTATTGAATGAATCAATGAAATGTTGACGAAATATAAATTGCAATACAATATAGAAACCAAACACAATAATAAAAGAATAGAGAAAGTAATTAATTAAATTGTAATGTAAGGCATGCCAATGCATTCACTGATCACCGTCAATCGGACTCGCATTTGCCGTCACTTTGATAAGCAGCTTACTTTTTACGATTCATTCATGAAATAATACTCTTAGCTAAAGGGGAAAAAGAAAAAATCACTTAAATACACACGCACTTACACTCACACTTTCCGCACACTACACACACATATTACTGAAACATATTTAATTATGAAATTATAGGCAACTCTTTACAGCTTCAAGCGAAAACACAAGACACAACACAACACAAAACAAAGAGAATTAAAATAATAAATAAATATACAAAAAAAAGAAAATTGAAAATAAGAAAAAAAAAAAATTTAAATGTAATTAATATTTGTACACGTTGTAAACAACATTTCAAATGTGAACAATTGGAATAAGACAAATGAAATAAAAAGCAACCGGTGGAAAAAAAGCGAGGAGAGAAAGATACGTGAATAAGAAAAATTGATATTCACCTTGGAGTGAATTTTATATACCTATCGCGTTCAGAAAATACTTAAATATCAAAAAACATTTGATTCACATTTACACCAAAGTTCCCGATATTTTTGGAAAGAAAATTTCACTCGCATTTTGAGGGTAACAACAGTTTGGACTTTTAACTTTTTCAGTTGTTTGCAGGCCACCGCTTTTAAGTTTAATTATTAAGGCCTCGGTTATTAACCTTTTGATGCGCTTGGCCACTTAGTTTTGAATTTGAATTATAAAAATCTCTCATTCAGAAAAGAAAAATCCAAAAATTTGATAAAGAATTATTCACTACAAAATATATCTCGACGAGAAGAGCAAGACAGAGCGTAGCAACTTGACTGCACTTATAAAGATATTTACGTTGAAGAATTACTGTGTAAGAAAAAAGTCTTCTTCGAAGAATCTCAAAGCGAAGACGGACTGATATAAATCTCCCAAATGATTGTTGTCACTAGAAACCAGTCATGAACGCTTACCTCGATTAAACAAAAAAAAAAGAAAACAAATTCGAATGACTTAGTAAGCATAAAAAACCCATTGCATATATGACGGGGCCAACTTTCCATGAGACCACTCACCTGGGAGTTAATGCGACAAAACAGACCACTGCAATACAACTTTATGCAAAAACAGTTTATGTATTGAATAACGCAATGGTTTATTAACCACTCTCTCGCTCTTTTCGTGAAAACGTTTCTGTGGAAAAAGCCCGCAAAACTACTCCTATTCTGTTCAATAGTTTTTATGTGCACTCAATATGTCAACATACCATGCTTCAACGAATTTTGGTTGAACAATAATACAAGACTTTTTTTTACATAAAAAACTTTTCCAATATACGAGAAATACCGTAATTCAAATACATTTTCATGTTCTTCCTTAGATCAAAAAATGTTTCCATAGCAGGAATACAAGTATATATGCACAGAGATTAGAGCAACTACGTTTCAAATTTAACATGTTCTATACCACAAGTAACGTAGAATGTCAAGACCATATTCAGGAAGGACTATTGAAAGAAATGTTATAGGAATCTATTTCCTTTTCGTGGGAAAAGTTAAGCCCTACATAATATCTGGTCTTGCTAGGTTATGGAGTTTTCTTTCGTGCAATTCCTTAGAAAACGATATAAACAACTTTCCGACGATCCTTAAGCAAGCAAGTGCGAAAGTTCAGGCAGAACCAAAAGCTAACGTAGGGAATGTTTCTGTTCAATGAATATTTTAGATTGTGCTATCAGGATGATCAAGGTCTGCTATTAGTTTGTATTGAGGACCTAGAAATAGTGCAAACAACGAACACAACTAAATCTACCCAAAGTGCTAAACTCAACTTAAATGGATAGTCATAGGTCCAGTAGTAGCCTTACACACACAGATGGCGCATACTTTATAAGATTTGTCATGGGTTCCCCTAGATCAGAGGACTTGCAAACATTCTCATTTTTATTACTAAATGGGACAAGAAAACAAGGAAAGAATTATGCAAATCTGCTCTTTCCAGGTAGCAAATCAAAAAAAATTGTCATTTTGGTCATGGAGCGATAGGTGCGATGAACGCTTGTTTTTCAAATTCCACATCAATAACTTTTGTAAACTTTTACGTTCTGGTTAGGAGCAATTTTATGAAACTTCACCTTTTTTTGAAATGTTTTCGTTCCCTCGTATGTCAACTCTATCGAGGCCGTGTCTTAACTTATATTGCAATCTTTTTTCAAACTTGTTCGGTGAAGATAATTTCAAGTATGTTGTCCCCAAGTTTCAGTTTCCATGGTATCTTTGCTGCGAATCGGGTATGAGTTGAGGGAGATTAATGAATAATTCGAAAGTGAACAAGAGCAGCTATTCAAAAATAGAACTCAGCAACAGAGCTATCAGCGTTGACAAGAAAATAAGAAGGAAAAATTTATTAAAACTATTTTATATTTTCCGTTTATATAGATTCTTTATATATAAATATTGTATCTATATAAAAGTTTCGACAGCACTTTCAAGTAAGTAAAGAACTGAAATCCACAACTTTGGAAACCCTTAGTTTTAAAATTCAATACGAGTTACGTTGTGGCTTAAGAGCTTCTTTTGCTCAAGCACCGCTGAAAAACCACACATTTTGCATATGCAAATACAAATCTGCGCACCTTCATTATCTTTACTAAGCATTACGAAGAAAAACAAAAAGTTAACCAAATCTCTATCGTTGCTAACAGTAAGTTAGATATTAACGTCCGACTATACAGCGACTATTTATCAGTTTAGTCCACACAACTCTACGATAATTTAAGATTTTTTAACATTTCTTGAGAGCAAGTCTGTAAGCAAATCACTCTCATTAGCAAGCTGTACCCATGTACCATATTTCTATCGAAAATATCCCCAAAGTGATGTTAGTTGGATGAACATGATTCTGGCTTTTTTTGGATGTACTTCAGTGTCTGCTTCATTTCAAAGTACTCTTTTTACCACACTAAAGCATCCACAACATATTCCCTTCGGGCTTTGTATAGGTGTAGTCGTGTGGCAAAAAAAAAACTTGATTTGCGGGAAACTTTACTTTTGCTGTTTAATTCGAAGGATAGACCCCTTCGCGAGTGATGAACAGTTGATGTGTTGCGACAGCCAAAGCCCGAATAAACATAATGGAAAGTATGCGAATCATTAAAATCAACGATAAATCTGAACACTTGAGGTAGAAACCATCATTAGATTCACGCTATCGACAATAATTGATGCAATTCCGACAGATGAGTAATATGCGAACTACTTTCCTTCCTATATAACAAAATTTGATCAGGAAGTGTTTGAGGTTCTATTTTGGAATGACTTACCCTGTTCTCTGTTATCAGCAGACATTACTGCTTCCGATTAACGTGCGTGTTAATACAAACGGTGAACGATACACTTATGGCTATATCTAATCATGGAAAGTTTTGGGGATAGCTTCGGAAGACCAATTATTCTTCCCGCATAAAATTCATATTATTTCCAGAAGGTGGCAGAAATAAATGCCTGACCACTTTTTTACAATAAAGGTTTGAGTTTAAAAAAAAAAAAAGGCGTAAGCAAAGTTGTACGGACGCATGGGTGGGAAGTGAATTGTAAACGATATTTCCGGACTAAGAATGATAGTCTCCGGATGAATCTGACTAAATCTGTTACGAATGTAAATAACTTGAAAATTTACATATATTTTCTGAAACACTAGAGTGTATTTTTAGCGGTTGCGGGAGCGAAATGATGAAATTAACTGTACAACAATGATGCTTTCGCGATAGGTACAAAAAAAAAAAACGTCAACAATAACGAGAGATAATTGCGCAAAATTTAATTATGTCATTATGTATGAGTCTTTTTATGCAGGACTATGAGGAGATATGTTTTACAATATTAATACGTTTATGTATATCTACATTGTATGCTGATGTGTAAGTATTGTAATGTAATTATAACACACACACACACACGACAAAACAAATACAAATCGGATAAAGAGCAAAACAAAAAAAATTATTACATAATATGTAAGTGTTATATGATAGTGCTTTAAGTGCATATGAACAGGAACTTTGATAAAATGCAATAAAATATATATATATATATATATATACATATGTATATAAACATATACATGCATATAAATAATGTTCAGTAAATGTAATATGATCAATAAATGCAGATGAATTTGTTTTTCGTGCGCGTATGTAGGTGTTATTGTAAAATTTATCATTATTATAAACTTTAATGTAAATGTATTGATTAATATTGCTGACCGATATCCAAACACATACACACACACACACACACGCACACACACAGACATTCATATAAATATAGGTAAACACTTACAAATGCATATATAAACATATATAATAAACATATAATTTCGCGCTGTCCCCTGATTATACATTAAAAACAACAACACATACTAAGCAAATACAAATATATTCACACACTTTCAAATAAATGAACTAAAAAAAAGAAAAAAAAAGAAATGTTTATTGAAAAATAAATTCTTTTCGTTGTATATTCGTTGAGTGTTATCATAGTACTTATGTATATAAACATGCAGATGTAGTATGCATACCCATATGCATACGCATACGCATATAATATATAACGAGGGAGTATGTAAACTTATAATTCATCATAAATGATTATATGAAAATGTAATAATGTCAAAAAAAAAA
>CCAG010016995.1:0-19796 GCA_001077435.1 Glossina morsitans morsitans | reverse complement strand
ATTGCTGTGGAGCAAATTTAATTGCATTTTGTACAAGAACACACTGTTTTTCTATTTCTAAACAAATTTCCATGCATCGAATATTGTGAATGCTGTTGGGATCATTTCTCGAAAAAATTTACACAACACCAATAAACAAAATAATATAGGAATTACACACAAATCCTATTAAACTTTTAAACACTTCAAGAAATATAGGATTCGTTATAGAAACACGTTCACGGATTACAGTCAAAGTAAATCTTCTCTTGCATCGGTAGTCAATACTTGAAAATTTAATGCAACTAATAAGAAAGTTTGCATACAGGAAAAAGACACAGGGTAAGCTTTATTATGAAAATCGTTTAGTTGATTCACAAACCCATTTAAAAGACTTAACCGAAGATAATTTACATTTTACATTTTTCAAGGTACAGTATACTGTTAAATGTGTGTTATAATAATATAAGCTAATCTAATAAGAGAGATGAGAGGGATGGAGATATTAAACTGATTAGAATAAAAGGCAGAGCAGATACGATTTAAGAGAGAGTTTAAAAAGTTGCCACATTATTGATATTATGAGGCAACATTTTTCGTTTAACGGTTTTTACAATTTCGAACATATGAAGAAGAAAACAATTTGTTATTGTTGCCTATAAGGGGGTAGTTGAGGTGAATTCAATCGTGACGAAGTGTGGTGCATTTTTTGTTCAAGTGTTACTTTAGCTTATGAATACAGTGGTTGGCATTGTGTTGCACAGTTTGCTCTGAGAATTCCAACCAATACAAGCAGCTTAAGCAGACAAACATACGACCAACATTTAACACTCGGTTCATTTGTGTGTAGCAGAAAAATAAAAAAAATATTCTTTTATTAAAAAAAAAAAAAAAATAGAAAAAATTACATAGAAAACGTTTTAGACTTGGCGACGACAACAACACACAGTATATTATATTAAAATAGTAACGCAAGTGCTCTCAATGTCTTCCTTTTTTCAACATTAATACATGATTACATGAAAGGACTTTTTTTCCTTTTTCCTTTTTTCGAATGGCATTAAAACGGAAATATTGAGTGAATTAAAACCAAAAAAAAAAAAATAAATAATGAAATTGATTTAAAAAGAAAAACGTTACTACTAATAATAATAATAATAATAATAATTATGAATGAAAAAATGTTTTGCATAAGAATTAGTTGAAAAATGAAAATTGTAAAGAAATGAAAAAAGAAATGAGAAAAAGATAGAAAAAAAAAAAAAATGAAAATACGACAGAGAGATGAAGTAATCGTCATATGAAAATAGCATGTAAAGCATGATGATGATGTATATTGAAAAGTAGTTGAATGAACTAAAACTTAAGAAAAAAAAAATTTATTAAATAATAAGTTCGTGGCATTTATAAAAGAAATTCGAAGAAACGGAGCTTAACTTGAAAGAAAGACATAATAATAATAATAATAATAATAAGAATAATAATAATAAAAGCCATCTATAGCATCTAAGAAAAAAAAAAGAGTGTAACTAAAATTAAACTAAACACACAAACGGCTAATCTCCCATGATTCGCAATTCAAAACGAAGAATTATTTAATATTACGAATAGAAAAGAAAAAGATATTTGATCAAAAAAAAAAAAAGAAAAGAAAAGTTCATCTCTGCAGACAAAGAAAAAATGGTAAATAACTGCCTCTTGGGAAAATATTCTTATTAAAGCCTTCAGTTTTTAATTGAACTTTAATTAACCATAAATAAGAAAGCAATTCAATTTTGTTTGTTTCTTTGTCATTTGTTTATGCCCAAGTGAGTGAGTGGGTTTAGATGTTTGTGTGGATGAGCGCGTATGGGTGTGTGTATATTCAGGTGCACGCGTGAATGTTCTTCGATTGTGTTGTTTTATGTCCGATAGTAAATTAATTCTAATTTTTTGTTTTTGTTTTTTTTTTTGCTTTATACAATTTGTTGTTGAATAACGACGACCTAGAATGAAAAGGAATTAATTGGCAGAAAAGCCAAGCGCCGCAATAAACACAAAAGGATCTACAATTGCATTTCCTCAATGAGATGGCAATTGTTGAGAACTTAACAACAACAATAAAACAAAAGGATAACTGCTTTCTTTGGTCTCTTAATACTCTGTTTAGACAAACGAACAAACACCAAGAACAACAACAACAACAACAACAACAAAAAAGTACTGACAGGAAAACATTTGTATTCGCAAATCCAATGTGTTTTTCTCTGTCTCTTTTTTCTTTGTTTAATGAGAAAAGCCCAAGAAACGGAAGAATTGTGGAAAAATATACCTACACGTACATATACATATATTTATATATGTATATATATATATGTATATATATTATATATATGTATATATATTATATATATGCATATATATTATATATATGTATATATATATAAGTATCTATGTTTGTTTATATGTCCGTAGAGGTATATAACGAGAAATATGATGTAAGAGCCGTCTTCTTCTTCTCCATCTCGTCTTCTTCTTAAACTATGTTTTTTTTTTCTTCTCCTCCTATTGCAGATGTCCCACCGAGAAGAGGGGAATAAAGTTAGAAATGACCATAAATGTCGTCATGGTTAATGTTATCCAGTCATGTGCAGTGATGTATCTTCCTTGAAGTGTTCAGTACCTAACCATTTATTAGTGCCCTTTTTTCTTTTACCCATCAAGTAACTCTCTTACTCTCTTTTGTTATAACACGTATTTGAATGCGTGTGTGTCCATTGCGTCGTCTTCTATATGCACATTCCATTTAGCTCTGTTTCCACTAATCATTACAACATTACGCTACATGTGTATAAAATGTAACAATAACAACAAGTCGACTTTACAAAACATACGCACAGAAAAACAAACTGAAAATTGTAAATCGATAAAATGAGCGAATTAGCGACCGACATATTGACGAGTTCACTGTCTATGGCCGAGTAGCCCACTCACTCATCATCATATAAAGCACAACAACAACGCTGTCTACATCATATGTCTCCCTAAGGCTCCCCTTTCGAACGGCATCCCTTGTCTTTTCCACCTTTTCTTCACACCTCCCTTAACTAATAGGGTGGCTCGCTGCTGACTTACTTCAGTTTATTGTGTGTGTGCAAAATGTACATGTACATATATGTATGTATATATATATATATATATATATATATGTGTGTGTGTACGTGTGTGCATTTGCGTTGTTCTCTTCTTTCGTGTAGTTCTTTATCAATAGATTCGTTTGTATAGCACAGAGTGTTTATTATTATTTTGCCACTTAACATCGATGCCGCATGTCGCCCTAATATTATCAAGCCGTTCATATATGGGCCTCTGTCGTTATTGTATTTCATTTACATTGTGTATCAATAATTTGTCAAATCAAGTATGCATCGGAAAACTTGACTTAACTTGATGCCGTTTTAGCAGCCAAATCATTGGTCACTGCACTGCATTGTGCATGACATTTGTTGAAGATTTCTATGCATTTTTTTATTTTAAATTTTATTTTAACATAACGCTTGTTATGTGGTTTTAAGAAACTGACAACGCAGACACATATACCCGCACAAGTAATTCGTTAGCATTGAAGACGTTTGTTGTCTTAAGTATCAAATTACTTTTTTTGTTTTACTATAGATTGCGGTGGTATTTCCTTCTGTCTTGTGTCTTCTGTCTTCTCTCTTCTTTCTTCTCTTTTCCCTCACACTTTTTTTCTTTGTTTGCTTTGCAATCACTTCACTCAATAGACCTGCGACTTATTTAGAAGAAACAGAGTCAATAATCTTTGGTTGAACCCGGTCGTTTGCCACAGAGCGAGTTGAAAATTTATAAAATAAAATAATGAGTGCGCTTCGCACCGCCGATGCGTTAAAGTGAGCAATAAAGCAAGTATCAACCAGTCCAGTGAAAATATGTTAATACAAGCTTAAGACGAACGATTAATGAAGCGCTGAAAATTAGGTTCTTAGTCAACAAGGACGATACAAAGTTACGATCAATTTGATAAAAAAATAATAATAAAAAGTTACTATCACAGTTCCGGCAATAATTAACGATTGAAAATTATATCTTTGACGTGGGTCACTGTGAAGACAGGAGTGCAACGATGAAGATTGGAACAGAATTAAAGTCGAGAGGATCGGTCTGAAAATACAATCAATCGAAATATTGATCGAACTAAGGTTAACAGGTTATCAATAACTTACACTTGATATGGGATTTTTTTTTAAGATAGGAATGCAATGATGAAGATTAGAATCATAGTCGACAGAATCAGTCTAAAGATACGATTAGTCGAAAGAACTAACGTTAGCATTGTAGTTCGACAAGTAGTTAATAAGAAAATCTAAGGTCTACATCTAGTGACCTGACGCAGAGCGGGAGAGAGTTATGAGTAATGCCAAAAAATGCAACGGATGCAGACTTATCAGCTTGACGAGTCAGTCACACTCTGAAAATATTCTTAAAAATAATGCATAACAGATTTTATAAAAAATGTGAAGACGCAGTGGGTGAACCCTAATTTGACTTTAGCGAAGGAATGGTAACAAGTGAAGACTTATTCTGTACCCGCATTTTGGGTCGAAACTGCCGAGATGTTCGAAAGGGCATGAAAAAGCACTCGACACAGTACAGTACGACGAATTAACTACCATCCTTAAGTCCAGAGATATAGACGAAAAGAAATGCTTAATGCATAAAAAATCTATATTGACATCCAACTGCCGAAGTACGAGTTGGTAGCACGGTAGCAGAACAAATAAATATACACAAAGCAGTCAGAGAAGGGTGCGTCATTTCAATTTTATTGTTCAATATATACACCGAGGGTGTATTCTTTGAAGCGCGCAACAATGTCAACGAGGATGGGAAAGTAAGTGGTCATAATATTGACAACATAAGGTATGCCGATGACGTTACTCTTTTGGCTGACTGTTTAGATGATCTTCAATCGATGGTAAATGCATTAAACTCCTGCAGCAATAAATACGGAATTGAAATAAACATTAAGAAAACCAAATACATGATCCGTAGCAGAAGAACACGTTTAACAATACAATTACAACAAGTCAGGACATGGCAATAGAACGTGTACGAAAGTTTAAATATCTTGGTTACCGTATTAACGAAAACTGGCGTCTCTCCGCGGAAATCAAAGGTCGAATAGAAGCAGCGAGATTTACATTTACATACAAAACGTTAACCCAGTGCTAACGTTAAAGCTAGGGTTGGCCTGTTTTGCTCCACGCACTGGGGACATAGATGTTGAGGGTAGCTGACATGAATTGTGAGTACATCGTAGATTGCTAAAAATGCCCTAAACCGAACGAGCATTAAACACGCAAGTAATTCAAAAAATCGGTCAACATCATGAACTACAACACCTGAGTCACATAAAGCGGGATCAAAAATATTATATGCTGCAGCTCGTACTACAAGAAAGCCGTGATATGGACAGAAAATAAGCATCTTGGTAGTGGAGGACATTTGCTAGCAGCTGGATGGGATAGAAGCGTGTTTTCGGAAATTGCTACAAACCTAGAATAGGACAACTTAACATACTTGTAGACAATCTTGTGCATTATTATGAATGTTCAAATAGGTGTCGTGCGAATCGTTTCAAACTTTTATGAAATAACAAATTCTTTATATCTAGAATCGGATACACAGATCAAGAAGTGATGTAGAGATGTTTAAGGTTTAATTTGAAAGCATTTTCAATAAAAGTTTTCGCTATAATGCGAAGTCGTACTGGATAATGCTGTAATTTCGCCACATTCAACCATTCAAACATCTTAGCTTTTATTCTCCTTAAAACTTGATTGACGGGTCTTGATCGAGAAGTTGTTGGTCAAGAACTATTTAAGATATTACCCTTGGTCTATAATAGGATCGATGATATTCTAACTTTCCTACCTCAGCACTTGCTTTCTTGAAACCTGGGCTCAATCAAGCGCGAACTAAGATATTGTCTTTAGTCTTAGTTGATGCCAAAAGGTACTTTCCGATGGCTTAGAAGGATTAATTGTTATTGAATAAAATTTCGCTTCTCCATTTCAAGGCAATATCTTTAAGTTCCATATCACAGTATATATGGCCTCGCTGAATGACAGTTTGTTTGAACTTTGAAAAATGTCGATTTACATGCTAAGTAAGCATTACTTTTAGTATCCAATTCGAAAAAAGTGCCATCTTGTAGAGCAGATGAACCCTTTGGCGCTTAGGCGAATATTTATGACACCGAGTTTATGCTCCACATTTGTTTGCTCGCAAATGTATATTCTATTACCAGCCTTCAGAGCACTACAAGTGCATCACTGGGCAACGTTATCCATAAACACTTGTGAAATTGAGTCGAACCTTTACGTAAAACATGGTCATGTCATGCCAAAAAAAAACGGAATAAATTGATTTTTCTTACAGTACAGCTATGATTCACGTATTGCAAAATCCGTCGACAATTTCTTGAATGGACCAAATGCGTCCTTCATGAGAGATCGCCTGTTCTGTCAGTTGGAAACTTACGTGACCTCCCTAAGAAAAACATTCGTCTCTATGACGATAGCAAAAAGGATCCTTTCATGGGTAATCTCAAAACGACATGGGAAACATAACAGCTGATGATAGGAAATGCTTTGAATAAAATATTTTGCATAATATTTTTAAAGAAATGCCTCAAAATGCGTATAAATATGTATTTTAACAGACGATCGATGTGCGCCCTATGTACATATATACGTCGCTCTCAAACCTATAACCGTTCTTGATCACGTTTGCGCCTGAACGTACAGGAGATGTTCGCCGAATGACTACTCATAGAGGGACATACCTTCACACAGACATATACCTCCACTTACGTTTGTACGGTCCTTGCAAGACAAATGAAGATCGGTTTTGATGCAATATTTTTGTAAAACTTAGCAACGTCGCAGCGTAAATAGTACAAGCTAGAAATCATGTTTATACATATATTCGGTAGTTCCGGAGCGACCTTTAAACCCTTTTAGCTGATGTTCGTCGTTAATCTAAGAAAGATGCAAGCTTCCGTCAATAATCTAAAAAACATTTTGTTTTAGAAAAGAAATGAAAACGAACTGTTAAGGCTTTACAATTACGTGTGGCCAAACTTTAAATACCTTACACTTTGCCTATTCTCATCGTAAAATATCAAAAGTTGTATCTTGTTCTCATGTAAAGGCGTAGTACTTTAAAATAAAAGATCTCATCAACTCTTTCATGAAAAGGTTTTCGAAAAATAGGCCTGTTTGGTACAAACTTAGTTAAGTACATTTGTACACTTACACAAACATTCTGCACCAATTTCCAACATAAAACCTTAAACTTCTTGTAACACCTTCACTGATTTTCTGTGAGTACGAGGGGATTCAAGAAATGGTCTCATCGCATCCAAAAATTTCCACATTTATTTAGTGCGTGAAAATACTATTTTTCACTGACTTGCGTCGAGAAATATGAGAAAATGGCTAAAGATAGCATTGTGTGGGACGTGGTCGAAGTAAACGGAGTTCGAACTAAACCATTCTTAATAGGGATTATCCACTAATCAGAACATGCCGGTGTACCAATTCAACTCAGTCTAAATCAATCAAAACTCAATCGATTGCGACCAAGAATACGTGAACAAATATCAGGCGGACAAACGGATAGACGGACATTTATGCTTTATTCGATTCAGGAAATTATTCTAAATTGATTGGTATAATAAGGCGGTGGATCTGAACCTCAACCTTTCCTAGGCGTTATAAACATTCGGAGAACGTCGAACATACTGTTTATTACCTTACTTTGGTTGGCCTTTGTATAAAGCAAAAACATCTGTTTATCTTAAGTTAAGGAAACTCGAATATCTTTATAGAATTTTCATCGCAGTTATATTATATCTTATACATCATTGTAACGATACGTTATAGTGCCATAAGTTATTTATATGATTTTCTTATCATAAATAAAACGTTCTTCATGAAGAGCGGGGTTTCATTCATTTTAAGAGAGTGATGGTAAAAAACTTCCACACCTTCGTATTGCTGTTACATTACATTATTAAGTCTTCAGCATTATTCTTGACGATGCGAGGCAAGCCAATCCGTGTAAGCTTTTAAGTAAACGCATTTTGGCGCCAAAACAACGGCTAAGCTCTGCGAGACTTATTTGCTTACATCTACGCTCTTATTTATTGTTTATATCATATTTGAGATTTTTTGAGCAGTGGCTTTGTTAGTCATACGTGCATAACGATTTCAATGAATTAAAAGAATAAGCAGTTAATGCAATGTGCATACCTAGTAGTAGTTATGATTATGGTACACAGTGCCGTTAATCAAGGTTACCTGAAATGCTTAAACGGTTTCTCTTTCAGGCTTTTCGACGAAGAACCAGAAGAACTCGTATGTGGAATATGGGAATAATTTTTCTCATTTATTACACAATTACCATATATTCGGTTAAGAGCAACGACGCGACAGAAAAATCATTGGATGCTGACGAGATTCCCATTACCGATGAAAATAATGAACCCGTTACAGATCTAAATGACTTTACAGATCAAGTAAGTGTTACCGCAGGTTTTCAATTTCAATGAATTCAAAAATTGTATTCTGGTTTTCAAGAGCAACTTGGAGACCACGCTTGCTACGTATACACTCGAGAAAGAAGCCGTACCAACTTGGCGACCGAAACGTGAAAATTGCACACCGCCTGCCATAGAACAATTTCCCAGACCTTTGATGAGCAAATGGCTGCGAACACACGGTGGCCTTGTAATACATATTATTGTCGCCGTCTTCACCTTTTTCGGTCTGGCTATAGTGTGTGATGAATATTTCGTGGCTAGTTTGGATCGACTATGCGAAGGTAAATGTAGATCCTTTCCACCTTTAACGTGACAATTAACTTGCGCTTCTTATGAACAGAATTAAAATTATCTCCGGACGTTGCTGGTGCTACTTTCATGGCTGCCGGCAGTTCGGCTCCGGAATTGGCTACAGTCGTTATTGGGGTTTTCTTCGCCAAGGATGATATTGGCATTAGCGGCGTAATTGGTTCGGCAGTCTTTAATATTATGTTTGTGATATCGGTTTGTGCTCTTTGCTCTGGTACCGTCTGCCAATTGAATTGGTGGCCTTTGGTCCGCGACTGCTTTTTCTATTGTATTTCCATACTGGTGATGTTAATCATCATTTTCAATGACGTGATATCATGCGTAAGTGAATTTCAAGCATTCCCTTCAGTCGTATTTGTGTAAACCATGTTAACAATTTCAGTTTGAAGCTGTCGTGATGTTACTATGCTATGTCGGCTATTGTGTCGCTCTGTATTTCAACTCTGCTCTCGAACGTTGGGCTTTATCTCTAAATCTTCCCTTTAAGCTTCCGACAAAAGAGGAGCAATCCTCTTTGGTTACCTATAAGAATGTATCCGACAATACTTATACGCAAGGCACTCAGCAGCAGACTAATTTGTCACAAGAGCCAGACGCCACCACTGCACCGCAAGAAACTCAGCAGCAACAATCGAACAGCGAATATCAAAATTATACCGACCCCAACGCTAGTTGGGATCCTAACGCGGCCTGGGGCGACGTACCTGCCAATCCAGTAGGAGTCAGTGCTGGTAGCACTCAACCACCGGCCGATGATTGGGGCATGAGCCAATTTAATGCCGGCCAAGGCCAAGAGAATATGGCTTACAATCCAGACCAACCGGAAAGTTCGGCCACAAAAAGTGCCTCTACCGACAACACAAAACCTGTGGTGGGTACACCGCAACCAGCCGGTAGTGATTATTACAAATCAACCGAACGATCGAAAGAAGCTCGCCCCAATCCGCTAGAACGTCCCACAGAAGGTGGACCTCTAGCACTGATCTCGTGGCACGTGGTCTATCCAATACATTTTTTGTGTCAGAAAACGATGCCCGATTGTCGTACTGAGAAATATCGTAATTGGTATCCGTTTACGTTCATGATCTCAATGATCTGGATTTCATTTTATTCGTATTTTATGGTTTGGATGATAACCGTAATTGGCTCAACTCTGTCTATACCCGACACAGTAATGGGTTTAACGTTTGTTGCTGCTGGTGTTTCGGTACCCGATGCCCTAAGCTCAATAGCGGTTATCAAAGAGGGATTTGGCGACATGGCTGTTTCAAATGCAATCGGCTCGAATGTCTTTGATATCCTAGTGTGCTTAGGTCTTCCGTGGTTCATACAAACAGCTATCATTAAACCTGGCTCTCATGTTAACGTTATTTCGAAAGGTAAGTAACTTAAAACCGTTTCGCAAAGCTACACATTTACACATACCTGAAGCAAATAACGGTTCTAATCAACTTGGAGGACAATGCTTTGAAGTTTGTATTTACATTTAATAATCCCAGGTAAAAATACCTATAAGCTATCTAATGTAGAAAACGCACTTCACGTATAGTGTAGATTTTTAATTTCCAAAATTAAAGCACAAAACCGTTTGCACTTTAATTTTCATTTTGAAACTTGACCCACAATGATTCGATTGAGTTATGTATATTTTTGTTAGAGGTCTTATGTCAACTTGTCAAAAATGTTCACGTTTTTCTTAAGTATATTGCGGCACAATTCTTTTTTTATTTGACCAAAAACATAAGCACGCAAAACACGAGGTTTATTAAACTTATAAAATAACAGATAGTGCGAAATTATTTATCGCAAAACAATTTTTGAACTCCGTGCCCCCTAACACTTACAATTCATTATGAAGCACGTAGGAACCAAGTGTTCGTTGCTTTTATCACTTGCTCGGCACTCGAAACGTAACAGGGAAACTTAGAATGCGTATTCAAGGGATATGTACGAAGACAACAAGAGCTTGAACATGGATTGGCTGTTGGGGAGCGTGGAAGAGAGTTAGAATAGAGAAACAGAGATTCGTTAGCTTTTTCCTTAGTTTTTACTACTCTTAAAATTTGATCGAGTCTCACTAAGCGTCATTATCCCATTGGAGATCTTTGCTAATCTAACTAACCCTTGCGTTAATCTCCGAGAAGTACCTAAGGAGGAAGGCATGATAATGCATGGATTATATTTGATTATAACACGCGTTCTTCTTCAAATATTACGATTACGATTGTCTTTGGAGTATTTCGGAACACTTTGCCCATCTTGTTCTTATGATATGTAGAAACAATAATAGTTTTTACCCCAAGAGAGGACAACAGTAAGAGAAGAATCAGCCTTATTCTGGTGGCAACGAACTTCACATTCGTCATAATGAAGTGCATCCAATGTGAGAGCGTATTGACCGAATTCAAAATGACAAGAATACCGATAGGTAGGCATATAAGGGAATAGCACAATTTGTGGATTTGTGGTTTGCCTCTAATGTGGGTAAGATATTTTTTTGAGGGGAGCACAGCTAGGTAATAGGCGACGTCGTAAATGTGAGGGAAGTTTGAATTTGCTTCCGCAAGAAGAGCATTCAGTTTAGCAAGATCGTCTGTCTTGCAGATGCAATCGCAAAGCGTCTTCAACCAAATGTCTCTGTCATACTGGTGCAGTAAAACCGACCACGCGAAACAGAGTTAGTTGCCTTATTGTTGATAAGTCTACTTGTGACCTGAACACTAATTTGCGTGCAAGTTAGACGATATCTGCTTAAATGCAACGATAATTTTCACCAAACTACGCTGACTTAAAGATCGGCAACTAGTGACTAAAATTGAAAAGGAACATAGGCGACCGCTTAACGAAAGCACATGCATTTTTAAATAACTTCACTCCATTTGGCTGCAGAATGGAAATTTTCTCCTCTTTTCTATCACATATCGCTATTGCCCACGTATAACAAAAGGGCGCTATGACTGCGACTTTTATCGATCACATAAAATTTTCGGTTTAGACGACGATGTGAACTAATCGTGTCCTTTATCACCTTTTTAATGTTTACTTGTTGGAATTAAATTTGCTCCTACTTTTTAATGTTCATTACTTTTTTCTAACCTATTCATTGAAGGTTTGGCGTATTCAACACTATCACTCTTCTCTACGGTATTATTTCTAATAATATCTACTCACTTGAATGGCTGGAAATTGGATCGACGATTAGGTATTATACTGATGATATGGTATTTGCTTTTCATAACTCTAGCATCACTTTATGAAATGAATGTGTTTGGTTTCATGAATCCACCCGAGTGTCCAAGTAAGATATATACATATATATACATTCTATATTCTTATGTATAACGAAAAATTACAAAACAACTTTTCATTATCATCTTGTCTTGTCTCTCATAGGTGACTATTAAGCATTAAGCATAATGTTTCTAAATATCTGCCTACACACATGTTTCCCCAAAAACTTTGGAATCTTGAAATGGAATTTACTTTCCTTAATTAAAAATCGTACGTTGCGAAGTATTTGAAATTGTTTACCATAAAGGAATGTTCGTTACACTATTAATTCAAAGCCAATACATTCAAAAAATATAAGGAAATTTTAAAACTAAAAAAAAAAAAAAAATAATTCATTCAAAACCCATTGTATACATAATCATCTAGAAAAAGGATTTATGAACGAAGACAGCACATGCGTTATATTAGAGAGAATCGTTACATAAAACACAATTAATGGAAAAATATATATATTCGTAAACTGGCGTTATATACAGATATATATATATATATATATATGTATATATATTGATTATATAAATATATTTATATATATACATATATATATGTATATATGTATGTATGCGTATACATATATATAAATATATTTTCAAAAAAGGACTTGAAAATCATAAACAATAGATAAAAACTAAAATCACATATATATATATATATATATATATATATATATATGTATATATATATGCATATAAAAAATATATTTTACATTTTTTACAACGCACCGGAAAAGAAAAAATGCAACTAAAATTTAAATAACAAAAAACACAAAACACACATAATTATATAATAGTTTTGGGAAAAAGAAGAAACGATCAAAAATAGTGAGTAACAAATAATACTTGTGGTAGTTAGGAATCGATTATTTTTATTAGACGCAAAACAAGGCACTGCGACTAAAAGGAAATTTTTCTTAAAACCTTTTATTTTTTCCTTAAAATCCTTAAATACAGTTTTTTTTTTTCATTTCAAAATTTCAAGCAATAGAAGTAAAATATGGTTTCTATTAAAAAGCCTCTGACAATTGCGAGAAACGATTAACAAACAAAGCAACGAATTTTCAAAACCAAAGTGTTTTTTTTTATACCTCATGATGTACGTTATAGAAGAAATGTTATTTAAAAAATATTTATTTTTAATTTCATTTTATTAATTAGATTTTGCAAATGTTGGCTTCATTATGTCTAATTTTGAAGCCACGCATAGATTGAGTGTTGTCTCTGAACTTATTTCGCAATCACTTCACGGGTCTTTCCAATCTAGTCCACTTTCTCTTCCTTTCCATAAGTGTTAACACATAAATTAAAAAAAAAAAGGAACAGTCAAAGAAGCAAGAAAGCTATTTCCCACCTTTTTGAGGGAATCTTGCATCTCCACAAGCTATAGGAACCTCTTAAGTAGATATTTGAACGGATTTTCAATTTATTTACACTATTAGATTACTTAAGCACATTACTGACTTATGATCGGCACTTTTGTGCCGACTGCTTTTGTTATCTGCGGGACTGCGGCAGGTCCATTGAACATAAATCCTTCAACCAAACAATTAGAAGAGTATCCTAGATTCGACCAGGTTTGTTTCTAATATCCAGACATATACGTCAGGGACTTCATGCACTATACTTTTGTTAGACAAAAGAGGCCATACCCGCCTCTGCATCGCATAGAGCAGATGCTTAGCATTTACATTCTAAATTGATGGCATCAAGGTGCAATCCTAGCACTACTATGCTTATAATGGACAAAAAAAACTATAATGAACAATCCTTAGCCAATATTTGTCTGAAAGTGAATATCGAATGCGATCCGCCACCAGAAACGCTCAGAACAGACAAAACCACGAACTTGTACAGTTTACACGGGATATTTGGTTGTAAACCGATGTTAGAGCCAGTGTAAAAATCAAATCAACTTAAACACACCTACGTGGTCGTGTCACAGCCGCGCTCACAGTGGACAAACAACAGCAGGCTATAATTTATAATGAAAATTGAGCTACAATTTAGCACAAATAATTAACAAGCTCACTCATCTTCACGAGCTTAGGATATATTGTTCTCGTCAAAACGTTTATAACATCCAGAAGCTAGCTGCAGCGATTCTTTAAAATACATATACACTTTATCGGTATCAAATTGAACATGTCTGTCCGTCTGTCCCTCTATTAATGTCTGCGATAAAAATTTTCCCGTTCGCAAAACATTTTGCAAAAACATTAGCAGGTCAGTTGTCCACTAAATATGGGCAAGACACTTCTTCTGCGCACACTTCTTTTCTCACTGCTGCAAAAACAAAAGTAATGTTGAGACTTTCTAGTTAGAAAAAATCGGCCATGCTCTTCTAATAATATATCGAAATTTTATTTTTTTTGGTTTTTTAATGAAATAGGAACATAAGGCTTGTTTGATTGCTTTGCTTTTTGTTTTGTTGTTAAAAAAACTATTAAGAAACTTCTCTCTCTATCGCGTTGGAACCCTCAGCATGGAAAAGGTTATTGAAAGATTTAAAAAAAAAATTCTTCACCAGAGTTCTCAATGCTTTAGAGCTGGAATTATTCGTTAGCTTGCTATTCCACCATACATTTTTTTTTAAAAAGGTACTGAAAAATAAATAATTGTTTATTTGTCATAAATATTTATATTTATTTTTATATTATTAAGTTTCGTAGGCAAGGTATGAGTCTTGTTAAAAGCAAATTAAATACTTTTTATACTCAATACCGAAAGATAGAATTATGACCCGATATACATCAGATCGACTGTAACGGTAACCAACAATAAATTGGATATCAATTTAACAAAAGCTAACGCCTTTTGGAACATTCCTAATTTTATTCAAGTTCCAACAACTCAAAGAGAAAACCATAATTACCTTGGAATCAAGAAACAAACGTTACATTGCTTTCCCACATCCACTATCAAGTTTGCAACAGGCGGTATATGGCACACATTAAATATTCCCTACAGTTAATATATTCTTGTTCAGAATAAAATTGTCCGTCTGCCCTTTACACATCAAACCATACAAATATTCCCTAAAGTTTACATACTCTCGGCCAAAGTAAGATTGTGTATCAGCACGACTGCCTGTCGGTCCGCCTGTCCTTTACGTATCAAATCACACAAATATACTCTTAAGTTTACCTATTCCCGGCCAGAGTAAGATAATTTATCAACATAGCTACCTGTCGGTCCGTTTGCCCTCTGCACACAAATATTCCCTTAAGGTTATATAGTTTTAGCCAGACCAAGAGTAGGTATCAATCCAGCCATCTGTCGGTCTGTCTGGCATTTTGCTTCAAATCTGTGCAATTCAATTCAAGTAAATACCCTGGAAACATGGCCGCATGCATCATATATGATAAGATTTCACGTATAGTTTCATCAACAACTTTTTTAAATTTCGTAACCCACGAAACGATTATTTTTGCTTTGGCTGTTGGATACCTTAGGATTCCTGTGATTTTTTTACTTGCCGTTACATTATGAAAATACTAAGTTAAAAGTGTTTAAAGTCAATTGTTCTCAATTTATGATAATAAAAAATGAAGTCAAATTAATTAAAATTAAAAAAAAATTTACAAAAATTCATTTAAAAACAAAATAAATTAAAATTATATTAAATAGCTATAAATGTAAACAAATTAGTCTTTTATTTATTTAATTATTTTAATAATTAGTGAAAAAAATTAATAAAATCAAAATTTCAGTCAATTTTTATTAACAATTTCGTCATTTACCCATTAATACGGCTTTCAAATTTTTACATTTTTATCAATATTTAAAAAGCAAAGTTATTAAATTTATGAAAAAAAAGAAGAAAAAATGTAATTTTTTACCTTCAATAAGAAATTTTTAAGCAAATTAGTAATTAATGATTTTTATTTGTTGGTAGTTAAATTAAATTTCGTTCATTCACAATTAAGAAAATGTAAAATCAAGCATTGATTGTTTGAATTTTTTTGTATTATATGTTAAAAAAGTTTGTGTGTAATTAAAACACTTCCTATATTTATGTAATTCCTTACTAAATATCTAAATATATTAAAATATATAAAGAGCTTTTGTTTCCATTCAGGAAAATCAGGTCATTCTACAAAAGCGCAAAATAGAAAAAGAAAAGAAAAGAAAAGAAAATCAATCTTCAATTAGCCAACGGACGGAATGACGGAATGACGGAATGTTGTATAATTCAAATAACTGTTTTTTAATTTCAAATAACTTGAAATTGTTAAATATCCATAGTTTTTATATCTTGTTATCTAACTTTATGTTGTGTTAAAAGAATTTATATGTAAAATAAGATCACTATATAACCCACATAGCCTATAGCGTATACATTGCTAGCACGTACAGATATCTACTATGTATTGGTTTGTTTCGAAAAGTTTGCAGCTTTTTCTTTTCTGAAAAAGTTCTTTGCTTTCTTTACTCTCTGCTGTCCAGTTTCTCGATGCCTCCCTGCTGACAGATGATTTGTCGCAAAGAGAAGAAACTTGTCGAATTGTTTTCGTTGATTCCTAAATCAAGAATACACGGGACTTGCATTTTGAATAGCTACGAAGGATAGTAATTCTCTTAATTTAGCCATTAGACGGCTTTACTCTTCACTCCTGTATCAGGGTTTTATGATACCGCCTTTCATGCAATAGCGCATTATCGTGCGATCTGAGTCTTCGGTTAGAACTTCTCAACAACATTTCTCGGAATTCCACATATTTCCCACTTTCAGTAAACACACTTTCTATTGAGTTGTCCGAAAATAGCTTCGGCTATCGCCGCGCAGAAGTGACTTTTGACTTTCTTAGTGAGGCCTTCTTAATTGGTATCTGGGTGAATGGAAACTTTTCTCACTTTGCAAAATGCTACCGACTCTCTGCTAAAGACTCTCTTAATTAAGTCTTTGAAACGCGGAAATCTTCGATGCAGAAATCTATTTCCGTATGGCAGTGTAACTGAACCTTTGCTATTACGCTTTCTCAGCTAGCACTTGGACTTAATGAGATTTTGTTCGTTTCTCTTGCATGTTCCAAATACGTCAGATTTCCCCAACACAGAACATATTCACAATCTAGTATCTACAGGACTGCTACTATTAATTTTTGCCCCTTAGAAAAAAGTATTTCAGTTATATTTTTTAAGAGCACCTTTTACAAATTTTCTCGCATGCGATCGCTTATTATCATGCAGTAAAATTACTTGGCTTTTCAATAGTTTCCACTAAAATTGTGCAGATTTTTCTCCACCTTCTCGCTTGTTTTCATCATGTTCCAGTGCGTTAGATGTTCTCGATGCTAAAGAAATTTTAAAGGACACTCTCCTTCACCCTCTGCAATAAAGCGATATTCTTTTGCAATTTAACTTGTTCTTTTCCGTGAGAACATCCCATAGAACTGACATTCGTCGTCAATTCATCGTTCATCTAAGAGCAGCGTCTTGTTACATAGTTTTCCATATCACCTAAACTTGAGAACTGAAAGCAACAATATATTGTTATTGCTTTGGCGGCCGACTTTTAGGCTAATTATTCGTTTTTCTGTTTAGCGTTTAATGGGGAACTTTCTTAAGCTTAAAAGTTCCAGTTTTAAACTTCAAAATCCTCTTTCGGGCAGGTGGTTACTACACATCTACAACAGGATTGCTTTTAAAAGTCGTAGTTAAGTAATCAAAGGTATCAACATTTTTAAGACGACTCGATCGCGGTAAAAGTTGTAAAATGAACAAATGTGAAAATGGCGGCTATCTACTCTACCATCTTGTTAACAAAAATGAAAAAACATTTTGAAAGCGAAGGAAAAAGTAAAAGACTTTACCGTGAACAAAATAAAATGCAAAATATTGTAGAACTTGGAGGAGAATGAAAAGCTACGAACTTATGAAACAACCATATATATATGTATATATATACACATATATGTACACATATATGTATATAGACATATGTATAAACATAACTGCACAGGAAATAAAGTCATTTATATAAACTTATATACAAGAAGAATATATCGGAAATGAAATCACGTTCCATCAAATAGTCGGTAAAGAATGAAATATAACAAATAAGTTCTTAATATACTCTAGTTCTTCTAGATAAGAAAGCAAAGAAAGGAAAAATGAAAAAATCAAAGAAAAGTCAACTTTTACAAAAACAACAACCCTAACAACAAACCTACCTAAACTACAATAATTTGAAAAGTATACAGAAAAGCATGCTTACGGATAATAACTTAATTACTATGTTTATGTATTTTTGTTAACAAAAAAAATAAATAATTTATACTTCTATATGTATACATACATACATACCTACATACATTTTGATTATCAATTTTTCCCAAATAAATTCGGAAATTTTTAAATTCTTTAGAAAAAAATCATTTATAAGAAAACAAAAAAAAAAAAGAAAAAAAACTTTGGCTGTATATATAAAAGTATTAACTAAAAATAAACTATTTACGGTTCTAATCATTTATCGAATGTGTGCAAGAACCGAATCGCATTAGAAGAAAAAAAAACAAGAAAAACGTTATTTTTTTTGTTTTCTTGTTTAATAAAAAACTATAATTATAATCAGTTAAGCCACAGTGAATGGATCAGTTATAGCGAATCAATGATGATATTGTACAATGTTTATTGTTAAATGTTATATTAGTTTATAAAACATATATAAATAAAATATAATATTGAATATGAAAACAAAAGAAAACAACAATACACAGAAAAACCAATACAAATACAATAACTGAATATAAAGAAAACAAAGAAAAAACAAAACGTAATTATTAACAGCTTACACTTATTCAATAAAAACAAATCAACAACATTTTCTCGGACAATTTTATTTACTTCACTAAAGAACGAAAAAAAAACGAACGATTTTTTTTTATAAATAAATAGACTCTGGTTGCAATGTTTTTGATAAGCACTCAAATATTTGTTATTATTCCACGCTAGGCTCACTTTTCATGACAAACGGAATTCCTTTAAGCATTTAGGAAATTTTGGAAGGCATTCTTCTTTCTTTTAAACAGAATCTTTTGATGTTTGTTGCCTATTCTTTTATCCGGTTCACATAGACAATGCAGGTTGAATCAAAAATGGAACTGAATGAACGACAACTCACAACTTTTGTAGCCCGAAAAGCAAACACTATAAATGTAGAACTAAGAAGGGCTTTTTCAGGGCTTAATTATGCAACGGCATGGCTTTTGAGATATGGATCGATACATATTTAACCGAACGCATTGAAATGAAGGAGAAAGCAAAAAAAGTCGCACATGGCTTGCAACGTTCGCACTATTTTTGCTCTCACACGCGACTACAGTTATTTCAATCAATAAGTGCGAACATAAGGACCCATCCAACAAGATCAGCTGTAGTTGAGATAGTTGTTCAAAGGCGAGGTTTATTCATCTCGCAAGCTACATAAGTTGCTGTTAACCTAGGAACTGAGAAGAGCAAATCATGTAGAACACGGTGTCTCTCTCTCTCTCTCTCTCTCTCCTAAAAATATTGAAAAATATTGAATCAATATCAAGTGCCGATCTGACGCAGTGAATATCGTTGTCTTCATTATTACTGCGGCTACATTGCGAAAGCCAACGATGTTGACG
>CCAG010016985.1:0-18028 GCA_001077435.1 Glossina morsitans morsitans | reverse complement strand
ACAGAGTTGGTCTTCATGTTATTTTAACACTTTTGAAATCATGGAATGTTGGACCCAAATTCTTTAACTACATCAAATCATTAATGTCGCATCGGCGGTTTAAAGTTAGAATTAACAATCATCTCCCTGATTCCTTCCCGCTAATGAATGGCATTCTACAAGGATCCTCTCTTTCTGGCACGCTTTTCCAGATCGCTTTCAATGAAACTAGTAAAATTCTTTGCCGTGTACTGAGAAACGTGCACGTGGCGGCCGATGTGTACATTTTAACAAAAGAAAAAGATGGCACGAAGGCAATCAACATTATCGAATCTATTGGACGAGGGATCTCCACATGGGCAAGCTCGTCAAGCGCTAAAATTTCTACACAAAAAACAAAAAAATGCACGTTTGTCCAAAACAGATGTGCGATGCAGCAAATCTACTGATGCATGTTAACGACTAACCAGTACTAAACGTGCAGGCGGTCCATATTCTCGGGCTCACGTTTTCCAACAATTGTCGTTGGAAGACACGCTGTCTTCGATTAAAAAATTCTATTTTAACAAGGGTGAATTTCATACAGTACATTGCTTGGAAAAGCCACGCGCACATTAACACTATTGCTTATCTTACCAAAATGAGTCTTAAACAAGATTGACTACGCCTTTATGGCAATAGCTGCAAATCTAATATCAACGTCCTTAAACCGGTTTATCACCAAGCCTTCAGAGCAAGTTGTTATGCTTTTCGGACGACACCCATAAAAAATATTATAATTGAAACTGGTCTCCCAGTTTTAGAAAATAGTCTTTATGACTTAAAAGCTAGAATAGTCCCCAAGCTTCTTAATTCAAACAAATCTATTCTCGGTGAAGATGTGAGAGAGATTATTATTGTCAAGAAAATTCGAAAGTCACCATCTGCAATTGACTATTGCTTGTACGTCGCAAAGAAATTGAACATTCTTTTAAAAATTTTCCGATAATTTGGTCTTCATGGATTTTGAAAGACTACTCTTTTGACATTTCGCTGCCTATGCACAAGAAAGAAGATACTCCAAATTACGTCTTCAGGAATCTAATAGCTGAAAAAACCCGAGTACTGAGGAGTAACGATTGGAATCTTTTATACACAGAGGGCTCAAAATCTTCTGGTCTGCCACCTGCTTGTGCCGTGGTAGATGCTTCAGGGTAGGTTCCTCTCAATCACATATTTCACGAAATTGCTTCAACTTTCATAACCAAAGCCAGAGCTATCCTTCACGCTGAGAACCTTCCCCATAAAGATAAGCTCAAAATTGTCATTATTAGTGACAACTTGTCTGTATTAAAAGCTATACGGAATCCTTCGACTTCGAGATGGATCGGTTTATTGGGAAATGAACAGGCTGATCGAGCGGCGAAGTACGCTGCTTCTGCACCTGTAACTATGGATGATGTCATGGGAAAATTGGCTCTTCAAAGATACATTGTGAAAAAAACCAAGCACGAAAAATAAAACGTACGATAGTACAAATTCAATAAGACCATCTAGCACAATAAAAGAGGAATTGTTAAGCTAACAGGATAACACGAAGTGAAGTAGGATCGTTTATATTTGTTAAACAAACTGTGAAAACCGAAGTATGATTCAATAGCCTTACAAGAAAGAGTCTTGGTAAGTATTTTGAATGTACTAATATTTTCATTTTTCACCAATATCGTAGATAAAAGTTGCAATTTTAGATATGGTGGTCAGTTAATATACAGTCGATCATAATCACTTTTCTTTAATTGTGTGCAGATCTCGAAGTATTCTACGTTACTGTTAACACTTGTTTTAGACATTACTATTGCCTGACACAATTCATTTATATTGGATTTCTTTTCTGGAATAATTAGAGACTTCCAGAGCGTTTATTGACTGCCTTTCCTTTTTGCTGAGATTGGTTTTTAGAATGTATTGAATTTCGTAAATTCTTACATGTTTCAAACATGAAGAACAAATTAAGGAGAAGATAGAACATTAAGGCGTATAATATCTGTGAATACTGTTGCTACGGACATAAAGCAAATAAACGCTTTACTTGATTTGTGGCAAATAGTCGGGGCATTCATTGTATCAAATTTGCGTGCAGCGGAAAAACTGAAACTGATTTTCCAATTTACTATTTACTTGAACAAATTACAAATTGATTTTACATGTTACAAACTTAACAAACAAGAACACCATGCTTTGAAATTTTCGGTTTTTTCTGTCCCAGACTTTTTGGTAAGCTTTTGAGTTACTAGAAATAACTTATTTTATGACTGACTTTTATAAGTATGCAAGTAACTTTATTTCCATTTTCGTAATCATATATCCGTTAACCTAAATTTAAATTGAAGCAGCTGTGTCGAAAATCCATTGACGAAGATCGGCAACATCAGCATAAACACCAGGATAGTTTGGAAAAGCGCAGCCATAACCCCAAGACACAATACCGACCAATCGGCCTCCAGAAACCAGAGGCCCACCAGAATCACCTTGGCACGAATCTTTACCTTCAGTGTAAGCGCAAATCATTGTAGGCCTTATTTGCGATCCGTATCCATAAGAAGAAGAGGCGCATTTTTCTCGGCTGACAATGTCTACATTAACAGTTTGCAAAGTGACAGGTAAAGAAGCGCCGCCAGAGTGTAGAGTTCCCCATCCTGTAACGGAAGCTTCAGCACCATCAGCGGGGGCTTTCTTTGCTAATTCAATGTTTTTAATGGTGGAGCTGTACGTAACGGAGGAAGCTAAACGAATGACAGCAACATCGTTCATCATAAGATTGGAACTGTACCCTTCGTGAATCTTAAAATCTGCAACGTCCAATAAAATACCACCGTTATTCCAAGTAGTAGAGCCAGCGCGTACTTTAATTTGGGAGGATATTGCGCCTTGTAAGCAATGGGCAGCGGTAACTATATGATTCTTGTCGTAGAAAGAACCACCACAAAAGTGAGATCCGCCTCGTTGCAAAGAAACTTGCCAAGGAGAGTTCTCAATGGTGGTAGGTTTGCCCCCAACAATACGCCCATCTAACTGCGGCAGCATGCCCTTGGGCATGGTAGCTGCAAAAACGCACGCCAACAAAGAAAACAAAACAACGAATCTAAACATTATTGCAAAAGTGTACCAAGGTGAACTGACGTATATTCCATTTCAATTTGGTATTTATACAAAATTGTTATGCTTTGTAAAAATATTTATGGCTGCATCGAACAAATCATATCGATCGATATATATATATATAAAAAATAATCTTGAAAGCCTACGTTGTAAATACAAGAAAAAACTTTGAAAAGCCGTAAATTTGTGCAATCGCGCGCAAACTCTGCACAATCTAAAAATATAAATAAACATTTAAACATAAATAGTATAATAAAGCGATCACACCATTTGCTTTTTATTGCCGAGAACGTAAGTAGATTGCTGTGAGGAAGCACCCACTAACTATTCTCCTTGCCCATGTGCAGAATCAAATCAGATTGACAAGGTCTCGCAAGTGTTTGAAGAGTAAAAAGTTTAGAGCGTTATATTACATACCACCGTACTACTTATTTTCGCCATAAAATACCAAAAGAGACATCTTTTCATCACTAAGGCTACAGAACCCTTATATGAGAAGGGTTAAAAAATATTAAACGCTGTAATCAAAACCTTCAACGGCTTTTTATTATTTCTAATTTTTACATTTTCTTTCGTTGCCTCAATAATCAAGATCCCTTTGCGAAACGAAAAAGGGCATGTGGCTCCTTCGCAAAATACTTCCCTATCCTTAAATGGCCGCAAATATGCTTAAAGCTTTCTTAGTCCCTTAAAGCTTAAAGCATCTACATACAAATCTGTATTTTGGCGAGAGTGCGCTCCGTTCTTGTTTATATTTGCTCTTCGTATTTATGCTTAAACGGCCGCTTGCTAAAATGACTGCAAATATGCTTAAATGTTCTTTGTAATATTGTAATATTGTAATATTTAAAACTTCATTGATTTAGTAACCAGCTTCTGTTATATGCCTAATCACTAATTTTTTTAACTAATAATTAGACATTATTGTCATATGAAAGCTAATATTTCGTATGAAAGTTTATGGTCCCATTCTCTCTAAATTTTCGCGTATACATTAATAAAAGACGACACTAATTTTCAACGAATTTTTTGAGAAATGTAAAAAAGGGAAAAGTTTTTCGTATAAGAACGTTTTTAAAATGCGGTTGCTAGTGGAAAGTAAATGTGTGACTAGACAACTAAAGATTGTTGGTTGTTTCCCAATTGTAAATGTATGGTTTGAATAATTTTTTGGACATTGGGCTCAGTTCGACATCTGCTACATATAGCCTTAAAATTTCTTTTCCAATTTTTGCAGGTATTAAAAGAAAATATACGCCTTTTCAAGGTTGCCTAAATTTTTTGTTCATTTTTGGCTTGCGTATGAATCACAGCCATTGTCAACTCTGGGCCTTCAATTCATTGGGAAATATACGAGCAAATTTCCTTTCACTATTTTAGTGCTACTGACTGTAGCATTTCTATAAGAAAGAAAGTCAATGGAAATATATTATACGCTCGATATACTGAAAACAGTCGCAGATAGAGAAAGAGCCGTTTAAAGTGATTTTCACATTATTAAAAGTTATCAAAACTCTCTGAAATTTTACATATTTTACCAAAACTCGAAAGTTGATACACATACATTAATTTGAAGGCTTCGTTGCTCAAAGTGTTAATAATTGATTGTTCTTGGGATATATCATAAAAAGTTTCTCTATGCTTTTTCTATAAGTTTAAGATTTATGTCCACTTAACAATAAAAATAATATTTATGATGAACTGAAGTTCTTTTACTTGAAGCGCTTAAGTATTTGCAAAGTTTCATTTACTAACTTTTATTGCCTAAGTATGTTATGAACATGTGTCTGCTGATATCTGCTTTACCGAGGCCAATAAAAAGGGAGGCAGTGATTTAAGATAGCGTTTAATAGCGAATATGCTTTAGCATAAAAGTACATTAAGTTTGACAAACCGTTGACCATACTTACAAGTACTCAAACGGCGGTTAAGGCACGACTGATACTTAACCTTAGTAAGTTTAACAATGTGACATGACTTAACACTTTTGTTTCTTCGTCCTTTCTGATGAGCTAGATGTTAAGCTATAACATGATGCAGATATTCTTCTCGTTTTATTTTAAAACATCGTTGCGATAACTGTCAAAGGAATTGGTTCGAACATAGCAACAAAACTCGTCCGTATCTCAACGTCTGCATTACATTTAACAAAATAAAATGAATGGAAATTGAATTCGAAATCTGTTGTGCTCTTTAGGGTATGTATGCACAATTCGCGTAGCTTCAAAAATAATATTTTATATTTATATTGTTATTTTATATTTTTCGTATAACAAGAGTATGTGTTACTTAAAAATACTTATATATGGCTGAGAAAGCTGTTGACATTGCTAGTTTACTTTGAGTGTTTTAATGGAATGTGGAAACTTGTCTCTCTGCTGTTTTCTATTGTGCAGGTTTTCGCTGCCCCTGCTCCAAAAGGCATGCAAGCTTATTTGGATGGCCGTATTGTCGGTGGACAAATAACAAACATTAGCAATTTTCCTTGGCAAGTATCTATTCAACGTTCTGGGTCACATTTCTGCGGCGGTTCTGTGTATAGTAAGGATACGATTATTACCGCTGCTCACTGCGTACGAGGAGTAGGCATTTCCACGCTTAAAGTGCGTGCTGGCTCTTCTAATTGGTATGAGGGAGGCGTAGTAGTAGATCCTACCGATATTAAAATTCACGAAAGCTACAATGCTCAGACTATGATGAACGATATTGCCGTTATTCGATTAAAACTTTCCTTGCCTTTTGGAACTACCATTAAAAGTATTGCTTTAGCCAAAAAAGATCCTGCTGATGGAGTTACTGCTGTGGTTTCAGGCTGGGGCACTAATATTTACGGCTCACCCGATATTTCTGCTACGTTGCAATATGTTGACGTTTACATTGTTAGTCGTAAAACCTGCGCTTCCTCTTCTTATGCCTATGGTGATGATATTAAACCAAGCATGATCTGCGCACATGCCAGTGGTAAGGACGCTTGCCAGGGCGATTCTGGTGGTCCTTTAGTTTCTGGAGGGCTTTTGGTTGGCATAGTTTCATGGGGATATGGGTGTGCAATACCCGGTTATCCGGGTGTTTACGTTAACGTTGCTGATTTCAATTCATGGATTGATGCAGCAGGTTCTAATCCCTAATGTTTTTTTATCCCACGAATAAAAGCTTGCGCCAACTTACGCATTTTATCATACAGTTTTTGGAAAATTATTTAATTATTAGTCATTTATCACACATTAAAGCTAAGCTTAAATGCTAAGTTATGCTCGGATATAAATGGATGTTTATATTGATCTACATAATCTACATTGCAATTGCATGTTACATGCTCTCAGAAGTAAAACGGATCAGTCAGTAAGTGCAGTTATATTACATTTGTATTCTAAAAATTTTAAATACTAATTCTAAAAATCAACACAGATACCGTAAAGAATCTAATCTTCTTACCATTAGGTCAAATTTTAGATTTCCCAAGGAGTAAATAAACTTTACCTTATCTTTAGACCATATTTAGAAGTACTTTCTATAGAAAATATAGTTAATAATTCGCTACTAGTTCACATTAGACCGTCATTTATTGACAAGTAAATACAAACGTACGCTTGTATTGTGAAAGAAACTTTATAAAGTTTAGTTCAGGTATGTATACGTGTGTGCACACGTTCTCTTGTATATAAATTGAAGAAGATTATAAGCGTTTGATTTATTAGAAATATCGCATTAAATGACGTTTTTTCGAATCTAGTAACGCTTTCCTATCTTGCTTATCATTTATAACTTTCTTAATGTTCGTTCTTTTAGTCGTAGAAAAATTGCCAAAATGTCCGGACTTATTGCGTTCTTAATTTTATTGATTACTATTCCGTCGCTCACTTCGTTAAGTTATCTATTTGGACGCATTATAGACGGTGATGTCGTGACTATAACGAAATATCCTCATCAGGTATCATTACGACTTAAACATTTCGATAGTTATCCCTATTTACATGAATGTGGCGGCAGCATTTATAATGAGTGGGTAATCATTACTGCATCCCATTGTGTTTATAAAAGAGAAGCGAATGACCTCATCGTTGTTGCAGGGTCTGATAACAGCGATGGTGGAGATGGTGTAGTATCACGTGTGGAAAAAATCATAATTCATGAAAATTTTAACATGCAAACTATGGCTAATGATATAGCCTTGATATTTCTGTCAACACCATTACCAATAAATAATGTCACTATAGCTCCTTTACTGTTGGCTTCTGAAGAATCGGTAGTTGGTTCCCCAGTTACGGTGATTGGTTGGGGATTTACTTCAATAAGTGGGAGTACTTCCCGCAAATTACGGAAAGTCGAACTTCAAATTAGTGATCCGGTAGAATGTTCTTTAGCTTACGGTATTGGAAGCATACAGGCAAATATGTTGTGCGCCGGCCTGTTCGGTGGAGGGAAAGATGCATGTAATCACGATTCCGGTGGGCCCTTGATTAGTGGAAACAAGTTGGCAGGCGTCGTTTCATGGAATCATGGTTGTGGCAGACCTGGTTATCCCGGTGTTTATGCTAATGTGGCCTATTTATATAATTGGTTGGAGCATAATATTGAACAAAATAGTTGAAAGGCATATATTTTAACACTTAGCTCAATTCCTATGGCAAACTGCACAACATAACGCCATGTTACTTTGCATGTGAATTATACATAAATAGCATATGTATACATATATGTAACAAATATATAATTTTGAAGCAAGCAAAAATTTAATTAGTGTAAAATAATTTTTGTAAAAGTTATTTGGTGAAATAATGTAGCATTCCCGAATGTCACTATAGACAATAGGTACCCTAAATCAATTCTTACATTCTTTGCCGCTGCCCGTTGTGGTTTGTAAATGATTATAAAGAGATTATTATATGTATTATTATTATATGTGAAAGAAATAGTTTAGAAATGAAAAATGCTGTAGACAGATAATGTTAACATTAGCGATAGTAGAAAAAATAAATATTGTGATATTAAACAAGGCTTAAAAGCAAACAAAGGAAGACAATAAAAGGATCAGTGGGAAAGGCACCGACAAACTAAAAAATCGCGCATAGAACTAGAAAGGTAAAGAATCAAAATAAATTAAAAAGGAAGAAAAATTAATCTTCAATGTTAACAAAAAAAAAGTTTATGCTTATATGGAGATAATAAATTGTGGCCTATGCTCACATAGCACAAAAAACAAAAGAAATGCTGAAGTTATGTGGAGTAAAAGATTTTTGAACTGACCATATATCTGAAAAGACTCTCTGCCAACCATTGCGATAACTTAATTAATGTAGTTTTTTTATCACCTCCTGACCGATATAATAAATGTAAATCTCGTATTGCTGATGGAAGACCACTAATAAATAGCGAACAAAAGAGGAGTAAGATATGTGCCTTGGGTCACCGGGAATGTTAAGATTAAAAAGTTGAAATGGTCATAATTAGTTCGGAAAGAATTCTAATTTCGTTAATTCAAGCAAAACCAAATCTTAGCTTAATCCTCTAAACGCTAAGCTAAAGTCTATGTAGATAAAATCCGTTTGGAACCCTTCAGCAAATCCACTAAAATGTTCGGAGCAAATTTCAAGGAGACTCTTAGAAGGCCGCCTTTTATAAGACGCTATTAATAACCAGGTATTATTGAATTAATGCCACTTTGCTTCGCGATAATTTTAAGAACTTGAATAAAGATCCAAAGTCAGCAATACGTCTGTAGTTATACACCGTCTTTTTCGTTTATTTTATATGAAAGTGTGAAACAGTTTTTTCAAACGAAAGAAACACGCTGCTCGACAGCGACGTATGGAAAATTACGGAAAAAATGTTATAAGGCTCGTTAAAACAAAATTTTAGCATAAAAAAATCATCAGGGTCTGAAAAGTAAAAATTTAATAATAGTGGCGGGGAAGAAACTACAAGGATCATTTGTGAAGAAATATTTTTGGCAGGTATTTCAGAGTATATCAACACATTGAAAATTTCGGAAAAAGAGCCGAAGTACGGAGTTATAACCAACAGCTGAAGTTATCACGAGAGGAGCCAGTAGAACAAAAAGCTATACTATTATCTATGTATATAGAACAAAAGTACTTGTCCGAAGTAAAAAAAAAGCAGAAGTGCACTTCTACTACATGCTTGTACATATTATATATTATATATTTTTCAGCCGAAAATATCAGCCCCACATTATCTTTTTTTGTAAAACGCAACTATTTTAGGAATGAGTTCGACATATTATTTTATCTTTATATTTTTGTGCTTAGAAGCAGCCATAAGTCGACTACTACTACTTTTGCATCGAGCATATGGAGTGATTCTGGCAAATACTTTGGTGGTAGCTTTGCAAAACTATATTCATATATGGTATATATGAATCTGAAGTGATCCCCGCCAATAAAATTTTAGTGTTGCCACATCCTATTTTGCCGTAAACGAAATTTTATGTGCCGTAGATCTTCTATCTAAGCTGGTATTAACCGTCCCCACCTTAATTGCAATAGTTTCTCAGCTAAGCGCAAGCTCCGAAGTTAAATATTCATTTAAAAAAATAATTTTTTATTCTCCAAATTTTCCATGTATGTTCATATCGCTTTAAACATATCTGACTGAGTCACAGTTTCAAAATGATGACTGCGTTAAGCCGAAACGAGTTCCAAAGTACGTGTTACATGGCGAATATCCGTCTGAGCAATTCAATGGTCGTGGGTTCAAATCTCAAGTGCGATAGAGTTTTTAATAAGTCTTAGATGCTAGTGCTTTAAGACTTTAGTGTTAGAATTTATTCTGTGACTAAATTTATATAATAATAATAATAATAATAATAATAATAATAATAACAATAATAATAATACATGGCGAATATATTGTTTTTGATATAAGATAAATTGTCAAATTAATTATAATTAAAGAATATTCTAGTTTTCATAAGCTTATTTTTACTTTATTTTTGTTGAAAGCTTCTTATTTATATCTTCTGTGACATTAGCGATAACATCATCCAACCAATCCTTAAGACTAGCAACAAAGGCATACACCGTCGGAAAACCAGGTCGTCCGCAACCGCGTCCCCATGATACCAAACCAGCAAGTTGGTTATTTATAATCAAAGGTCCACCAGTATCACCTTGGCATGCATCTTTACCACCGTTAACCGAACCAGCACAAATCATACGTTCTGTGATTTCACCTTCCCCGTAGGATTGAGTGCATTCTGTTGTACTTACTATTGCTATTTCAACTTCTTTCAAATATCTCGAGGAGGGACCGAACTCCTCACGATAACCCCAACCAGCTACAGAGGCTATTTTACCACTCCCGGGTCGGTAGCTTAATATGGACATTGGACTTAGTTGATTTTTTTGAAATTCAAAAGAACTGTTGATTATAATAATCCCAATGTCGTAATCGACTGACACAGGCGAGTAGTCAGCGTGAAAAACCCATTTTGAAGCCGGAAAAAGTATACCATCAAATCCGGTACGATCATTAGATGCCGCTACAACTATAATATTGTCGCCGTGTCCTAAATCAACAAGACATTGAGCAGCCGTTATAACAATTTTTTCCGAATAAATCACACCAGCACACTTGTGCCGATAAGGTTCCTGTGACTCATGACGATAACGTAGCGAAACCAAATAAGGATGCTTCGCTATATTCACCTCATGGCCTCCTATAATATAAGTTCCAAAGTCAGCTAAAATCCATCTCGTGATAACAAGTAGTTGTAAAAACAGGAAAAAAGTTTTCAACAGACACATTTCTTGAAATATTAATGGTTAAAATTGAAAAACAACTAATGATTGACTACTCAGTCCGTGTAACCTGTTATCTATTCTTGTAGAAGTAGTTCACGTTATCAATAATCGATATCTGTCTATTAGGTTACTATAAATGCAACTTTTACATGTATAGGTTGATAATTGCAACCACCTGCAAAAACGAAGTTGGAGATGTTAATAGAATGAATAAATGGCTAGACAAGAATATTTTGCAAAAAAGAAAAAAAGACGTAGTTTGTCATAAATGGAACGTTCTTAGCTTTTATTTCAATATATTTTGCAATACGCCAAGTTATTTTTTTAACTTAGTATACAATTATAATCATTCTCACGAAGACCATGAATGTGAATTATGTATGAAAAATTGAATTATCTCTTTCGCTTTTCTGGTGACTTTTCATTATATATGCTACCGTTTCTTAGTATTCGTTGTTAGAGTTGGTCTCGGTTGTTTAGAGTTGCACTGAGAAGAGAAAACAGCTGCAAACGGAAAACAAAAATTCTAAGCAAAATTGTTCCTTTTACAAACAACTGAACCAAAACAAACCATTATAAATTTGTGAAAGGTAAATAAAATAATTATACTCCACATTACTTGTGGTACAGGATATATTAAGTTAGTACGGAAGTATGTAACATGCAGAAGAGCTTAAAATAGGCCCATCTTTTATTATACCGATAGATTCAGAATTATAATCTGAATTATCTAAGGCTGTCTGTCCGTCTGATATCTGTCTATGTAGAGAGAGATATTTTGATGAAACTCACTTGGTACAGTCACGTGTTTCGACCGAAGGACGAACGCTATTAAAATGGTTCGGAGCAGTCCACTTTTTCGACCTCTCCCCATATATCGCCTTATTTTAAAAAGTCGGTATATGGGAAAAAGTTTTAAATTTCAAAATTTCCCGGCAAAAGTGGCCAACTAATAGTATTTCTGCATTCTAAATTTGTATGCAAACTTTGGGCCGGATGGGGCAATTTTTGAACCCCCTCTTATATAACGAAAACTAAAGTTCATACAGCAAAACGGTATAATTTTCATTGCTTCATTGTGAAAATTATATTATAATAGTAATGTAACATAAAAAAATTAACTGTACCGAATGTGGACTATCTCGGCTTGTTTTTTTGAACCCAACTTAACAAGGATTTTCATGAAAATTGATTCTTTGTAGAGCAGAAAAGTCGAAGTTTTAATATGTGCTAATGAAAATAGACCCATAATATTCTAGTAATTTTATACAAAATGAACTCTACAAAATTTGGACCGTCTACGGTTATTTTTGGATTCTGCCCAATGTAAGGATTAAACTTGTATTAGATTAGGTTGCGTTTCGGGCCCGCTTCTCTATAAATACGCACATGAAAAATATGCTTTTATTTAGAAACAAGATATAATTTTTGTATTCCATAATAAAACAAGTGAGTAGGAACATTGTAGTCGGGCCAGGGCGACCATTAAATACCCTACACCACATTGTCTAACACAATTGTTAAATTTACACAATAAAATTCATTATTTGTATGTATTGCTTTATTGCATACGGAGTGCCAAATGCGTAGAACAATTTTCATTTCATTATCTAAAAATTTTAATCTATTTATACGTTTTGTTGGTTTTTTTTTGGCTTGCTTTATAAACTTGGATTAGGTCTTAACTAACGCTCGAAGTTTCATATATAAATGGTTTCCATTAAAGTTTGTTTTCAATGTATTCGTCCAAAAATAAGACGAATTTCAGTAAATAAGGCAATTATGGTCAAGGACCATAGTACTAGCAGATAGTATTTGGTATATAATGACTAATTCACCTGTTTAATCGTTAATTGTGGACGTATTACTAAACCGCTCGAAATTATTTTGCACATCCAGGTAGCTCTGGCGAATATTTGGGTACTAGTTTTTTATTTATTTACTTACATAAAAAAGTCAACTAAAATAAATTAACAGCTGAATTCAATTAACTCTTGGAAGTAAATCTTATGCAAGGAGAAGTAAAAAAAATAATAATAATAATAATTAAATAAAAATTCATTTATAAATAAATAAGAAAGAAATAAAAAAAAAAAGGATACATACAGCTAGCACATCGGCACACCCACAACTAGTACAGATCCAAGCTGCAAGTGCACCATTGCAAACATGCAAAAGCTTGGTAACAGCAAGTAACACCGAATTTCTAAAGACAAACACCACGAATTGCTTTTGAACTGTAAAAAAAAAAACATAATAATAATAGTTAAATAAATATTCATTTATAAATAAATAAGAGAGAAATAAAAAAGGAAAAAAGCAAATACACAGATAGTACAGAGGCATTCCATACACCCGGTACAGAACCAAGTTGCAAGTGATCCCCTAAACCATTGAAAACATGCAAAAGCTTGCCAACCAATAACAGTAAACAAAACCTGTTAATTTCCGAATCATAATGAGATATTAAGATCAAAAGTTAGTTTAAATAAGACATAGAAATATCACGCGTGTTAAGCAAAATTGTTTTAGATTACATTTAGATTAAGTGAAAGACATCACTTAGATTTCTGTCAATAACTCTGAACGAGTTAAACAGCTCCTACTTATATTTACCGTGACTCGGCTTAATGAAAATAAAGTGCCTGGAGAAGCGATTAGGGAAAGCAATGTGGACGAATCGATAGTATTATTAATTAACTTGATTAAGAAGGCAAAACCAAGGAAAAATCTACGTTTCTCAAGCGACTGTAAGGATAACAAAAGTATCCTATTTTCATAAGGAGGAAGGGAGGCAAGGGGTTCCAAACCAAACTCCTAAGGGCAATCAGCAAAAATTGCTTTTGATTCGATTGAATGTATATAACACCTATAGGAAGAAGACCGCACAACTAGGCGCAGGTAGCCTTTTGTAATGTAAGGATCCTTCAGCTCTTTGGACCACCTCCTAATGAAACCCAGCGCGGAACAAGCTTTACTTAAAAAGAGCTCAATGTGCAAATTAAAACGTAATCTTCGGCCGAATAGAGCCCCTAATTTGATGACCCAATCAACGTTTTCCAACTTATATGAGTCAATGAAGTACTCAGTACTGAAGGACTTTCTCCTTGACAAAGAAAGCTTTTTGCAATTTTCTTAGATTTTATTTCATAAAATGCAACGAGTACCATGTAACTAACTATTTAACTCAGTTACGAGGGCGATTTCAAGGAAAAGGATGAAAACAGTTCAACATCGTCAGCGTACATTAAGATACGGCTGGATTTAATTTCCGAGCGGAGATAATTAATTTATAAATCAAATAGAAGGGCTCCTAAGTGGCTGCCTTAAGGGAGGCCAGACTTCACGGGGAATTCACCCGAGGCATGCATAGGCGACATCCGTACGAGAGACACTAGAAAAAGCCTTGAAAACATGGCAAGTAAACTCTAGGAGATTCGTCACATTAGACCTTCGTTTCCGAAAGTCATCCGGGAATGGAAAATTTGATAGCAAAAGCTAAATGCTGAGTAACAATTCCCTCACACAATTTAGGTAAGACGTTCAACTTGGCGGTGCCTCAGTAGTTCTCAACGTAATGTCCATTTCCATTTCCATTGTCAAGCGGAGTAAGGAAGCTACCCTTGTTTAAAATTAGTATACAATATGAAGAAGATATGAAAAAAGAACAATAAAAAAAAATATCCCGTTAGGAACATTAAAGCTTATCTCAACAAGTAGCGCGGGTGAGTCAATAGTACCTTTTATTATTTTCATTAGGAAACGAACGCCAAGAACAAATCTACGTTTCTTAAGAGACGGTAAGGATAACAGAAGCAACCTATTTTCATAGGACTGAGGAGAGGCAATCGGGTCTCAACCCAAATTCCTAAGGGAAAGCAGCAAAAATTACTTTTGAACAGATTCAATTGAATCTACATAGCACCTAGACCACACAACAGAGGCATACTCTTTTAATTACTTCTTTATAAAACCAAGCGCGGACCTAGCTTTGCTTAATGAGAGCTTAATATGCAAGTTAAAACGTAACCTGTAGTCAAATAGAACGCCTAAATCTGTGAACGAATCGACGTCCTCCAACTTGTGCGAATGGAATACTGAGTACTGAATGACTTACTTCTTGAGAAAGAAAGCTTTTTACATTTATTTAGGTTTAGTGTCATATAATTCAACGACCACCATGCAACCAAATTATTCAAGTCATTTTAAAACTGATGTGATTGCTGGCTGGATTTAATCACCGAAGACAAATCATTAATGTATAGATTAAATTAAATGGGTCCTAAGTGGCTCCCTTGAGATACCCTTACGTAACGGGGAATTCATATGAGATGATGAAGTTAAACAAAACCCTGAATAACCTACTATCCAAATAAGATATTATCCATTACACTAAATGGGGAGGGTTGGCGTTTAAAGATAAGTAATTTATGGTTAACCAAATCGAACGCTTTGCTAAAATGAGTGTATGTTACGTCAGTGGGAAACCCACTAGAAAAGCCTTGAAAACATGACAAGTGAACTCTAACAGATTGGTGACCGTAGATCTTTCTTTTCGAAATCCCTGTTAGAGTGGAGATATTTACGATTTGATGGCAAAGACCAAATGCTGAGTCACAATTCGCTCGAATAGTTTAGGCAAGATATTCAACTTAGCGATGCCTCTATAGTTCTCAATAAATTGTCTACTCCCACTTTTGTGAATTGGAATAAGAAAATTACTCTTCCAACACAAAGGGAAAACACGTAAATTCAAGAACTAATAAAAAATCATTGAAATAACACCACATAGTTCGACAGAGAATGATTTAAGAATACATGATGGAGTCCCATCAGGTCAAGGCGCACAACTCTATTTAAAACACCTCAGACCATGTAAAACGTCATTTAATGAAATGACCAAGTTAGGAATCGAAACCGAGTTAGTTGTCGGATACGAATAATTAAGACTTAAATCGGAACCAGCAATTGAAAAGTTTCGTCGGAAGTATTCAGCAAGTAGATTTGAGTTTCCAGTGCCATCAAATCATCAAAGGACTTAGAGCCATTGAAAGAAACATGCAAGAGATATATGAAGATTTTTCTTTTGAAGTTGACAAAGTCAAAAAATATTTAGGATTAACAAGCTGTGAGTATCTTATGAACTAAAAATATCTGCAATTACATTTGTGGGGGTGATAACTAAATCTATGCCTTGCAGCAGAATAGGCGAAATAATCATAAGCAGAACCACTTTTCGTAAATTTTTTGAAAAATTTGTTTTTCTATTTTTGTAATATTTAATACCATGGCGAACACCTGCTTCGAAGGCGAGGTTGCTTGATCGGAACGGACGCAGAAATAGATAGGTTTAATACATTATAGAACGGTTATTGTAAGGGTTCAATATTCTCAGCAGAAAAATCGAGCATAATGTGCGAAAAATAAGATTTAAGCAGTAACATATCGGCTTAGTTAAAATCATAATATTTATTTGAGCAAGTTGGATTTGACACGTTAGAATGGTTCAACGGGCAATCGTGCCTGTAAAGAAAGGAAGCACAAATTGCTGGATGATACGCATCCTCAGCTTACCTAAAATTTAGACAGCGATCTACAACTATCTCGTGAAAATTGGTAAAGGAGTACTGTTTTATTGAGCGGGCCATGTCCATGTTGTTTTAGAGAATCTAGGACTGTATCTGCAGCACAGCCACTGATACCTGCACATTTCACATGACAAAAATGCTCGCAAAGACAACAAGTAATGGATCATGATGTATACAAACTCTCCGTGTCAGAAAGCCACTGACAAAATAGAGTTTGTGAAAAAAAGAATTTGTCGCCTATTCAAAAATGATCTCTTAAATTAGACGCGAACTTCGTGCTATTAAAAACATAGTGAACACAGAATAAACGAAGAGAAACACTATAAACGTCGCCAACCAACTCAAGTGATTGGAAGCAACAACACGCAAAAAACAAGAAAGAGTATTTTTGATGAGTGCACCAAATGCTAATCCCAAAAACCAGTATTACTATGAACGCAAAGAATTCAATATAATTAAATATATTTGAACACTTTTATAATTAATTAAGCTTTAAAAGCATATAAAGCAATAAAGGCAATAAGATAAGAAAAAAGAAATTGCAAAATTTCCGCACACGAAGCAAAACAGGACGCCCAGAGCGAGCGCGCAGAGTTGCCAAACTTCTCAAACTTTTCAAAAATATATATAAAATATATATAATCCATATTATATATCGGAACCAAAAATTATAAACATTGATGTGAAAAATTTCTCGGCGTTTTTCGAGAATGTTTTAGTTTTTAGGCTTGTATGTGAACAAACCCCGCTCATTTTTTAGCGTCGTATTCTTAATAGATCAGGCAACATTTTTGCTACATTTCACCTTTCTGCGTTAACTTTTGCAGTTGTGACAATCCAAAAAATTTATCCGTAAAATTGGGTTCCAGAAAAAATAGCTATATAAAAAACAGCCGTAAATCTAATGTTGAAATTGTGTAATAGTGTGCCTATGTAGCAGTAGTGTAGTAGTAGTATGTAGCGTAGGCACTGTAGTAAAAAAAAAAAATAAAAAAAAAATAAAAGTAGGTTTTTGTCACAGAAAAAATAAAAGAAAAATTTGAGTTTTCCTGGTGGATGAAAAAAGAAAAATTTGGGCAGTTGAAGTGATTAAATTTCGGAACGAACAGCGAAGTGCACGCTTGTAGTGATGATAAAATCAGTTTTGATTTGGCGGTTTTGGAGATTTCGAAAATTTGCTTTTTTTACCATCAATTTAAAGAGAACTATCATTTCATTTATATTTTTTCAAGAAAAAAGGATAAAATAACAGAAACTTATTGCAAAAAAAAAAAAACTACACAAATTGAAAAATTATATAGCTATGTTATGAATAAATCTATACTAACCTAACAATATGCAAGTTATAATTCAAAAACAGAAAATACGAAAAAATTCCAATTCTGTCCAGTGGTCCACTCACACTTTAGCAATTGAAATAATTATGTGGCTCTATGGATCAATTTTTCTAATCATCCATAAGGCGTTGAAAATATTCATCATCCAAGCGGCTAAGCTTCTCGTCGTATCAATAATCGGCTTTTTTTTTATGTATTACTTTTTATTATTATTCAAAATATT
>CCAG010016983.1:0-33086 GCA_001077435.1 Glossina morsitans morsitans | reverse complement strand
GCATGAATTTTTCAGTTTTTCACGACTAACACACATTTCAAAAGCTTCTCGAGACCGCAACAATATTTCTTCTATTCATCCGAATATTAATTTTAAAATAGCGTTCCTCAACATAACACTTCGTTAAACTGAACATAATCTTTTAGGGTCCATTTCAAAGAAAAAACATGTGCAAAAAATTGAATAAGTTTTGACAAGCGTTAATAAAGGAGTGACATTTATTTTTTTATTTTTATTTATTCATTAAGTAACTATATAACCGAATTTTTTTTACACGGTAGATGCTTGCCTTACGCAGCATATGGTAAGTTTGGGAATATGTTTCACAACTTTAAAGTATCGTGTAAGATGAAAAAACTCTTCATATTTTTCCAGAAAAACGTGCAAAAAAAGTAATAGCAAAATTCATATTACATTTGGATTCATGCTAGAACAAAACATACGTGTGAAAAAAGTGTATTATTGTATTATATATGTGTTATTTAAAAATCGTATAAAAAAGACCGCACATAAGAAGAGTGGAGTGTATATAGTTACTAAATACATCTCATGTGCAAAAAGATACTACAACATAAGTGAATATATAACAAAGGCAAACTGAATAGCCACAAACCCTGTAATAAACAATTCATACCAGCGAAAAGTGTACATTACGCATTTGGCAATGTGGTCAATCGAGGATTTTACTTGAGTTTGCAATCAAGGGTTACATTCAAGGATTGCAATCGAGGATGGACAGAAACTAAACGTTTTAATTGAAATACTCGCCAATCACACAAAACCCAATATTTTTGAAAGTCCATGTGGTTTTCATTAGTTACATTTGTTGTTGCATATGTGCACAAGCTACACGACAAAGCCTCCCAACTTCAATACACTACGGAAATAAACTGAAAGAGTGTCCTTTCTTGCTTCATTTACCAGTCCATGCTTTATTAGTTGCTTGAGCACACTTTATTTCTTTTGATACAATTAAAAATTGCTTTTGTCTAAGATTTACGCAGTTCAGAATGCAAAGAACTCTCTCTGTATGCTACCAATCCAGTAACTGAACGAGAAATAGTTGAAGTAAGAGAAGATTCGTTGTTCGTTGCATTTTGATATTATTAAAGAGTTCTCTGCATTAATTCACATAAATATATATATGTATATATATATATATATATATATACATATATATATAAAATCAAATTTAAATTCAATTAAAAGTGTAAGGCAACTTTTTTGGTAATATGCGATAAGAAAGTCTGCATAAAGCTCATGCGATACTTCACTGATAAGAACACTATGTAGTGTTGTGTACGTGTTGGCGTAGCTACTTTTAAATAAGTATCGTTGAAGCATTTTCTCCTTGTTTTATATTATGTTTCCGTTTTATTGCCGTGTTACTCTTGCTGTCTTTTTTCTGAAAATTATTTTCATTTCCTTTCTCACAGATAAAGTGTTTCTTAAGTTGTTCACATTGTATTTTAGTTATTCATTTATATATACCTTCAAGTTTTTTTTCAATACGTGGCAGAGTTGATATCCACTTCTTAAAGGAAATATTTATAAGCGTTGAGTTGTCTAAAAATGGTTAAACATATTAAATACGTTTTCCGTCAGTTGTAAAAACTATATATTTAGATACATGTAAGTAGAAAGGTGCATTACTGCGATCAAAGTGAAGTGAAGGAACATTGAATTTTTCTCGATTATCATGATACGAATTCAGGATTTAGGGGATCAAGCAATTCGGTAGGAATGTTACTTGAGCGTTAGACGTGATTTAAGTGACTTGTCAGGCAGAAATATTGGCAGACTTCTCTTGGTTTGGTTTCACGATCAAGCCTTCTCACACTACATTGGTTTCCGGGAGTTTTTCCCCAGAAATTCAATGCCGGGAGTTCAATTAATTGACGAGACGTCCTAGATACTCTACATACTTTAAATTGCGAAACTCTAGCTAGTCGAGACACTTTATGATTAGTAAAAATGTTCAGAATAACGTCGCACAAAACTTTATTAAGAGAACAATTTCGTATTCCAAAATGTTGTAAGAGGCTTTTGGTGAGAACGGAATGAACACAACGTATGTCAAGGATTGGTTTTAGTAGTCTAAAGAAAACAAAGAACCCGTAGAATACTTCACATTCAGGGAAGGTTTTTATTTTAACCTATTAACTCATTCGGTCTTTTCTTCCCATTTACTTGTGATGAGAATAATTTGAAGCGTGCTTCAACAAATTTAAAAATAAATAAACAATTTATTCTGACTTTTGTTTTCGAGAATAACTCACGTTGAAAGCGAATCATTTTCTTTGAGGATTTTAATTGGAATAAGAGAAAAATGTCATAGGCTTTTCAGTTGAAAACATGGTTTTTTAACATGGTATACAATACGCACAGTAATAGTTGATTTATCACATGGTAAATGTTAAAAAAGTTATAAGCAAGCGAATCTGTTTTCACTTTAGGCACATATTCGATATATTATTGTTATTCGATATATTCTACCGCATGATTGTCTGCTTTATTTTTCTACTTTTCGAAGAATGTCGTTTGCATTCATTGTCGCCTTTCAATAAAAAAAAAAAAAAAATGATTAGCAAATTATGTCCGAGCTGTAAAGTGGGTACTTCAACTTACTACCGATAACAATGTATAAAAAATGGTGTGGGCATGTGCCACAACTAGAAGAACTACAATTACATCTACATATTATTATACACTCTATATATAGAAGCATGACTGTCCTCCCCTACGTTCGCTTGTTTGACGTCTGCTCTCGAACTTTTTAGTCAACCTATAGGTCGCAAATTTCAAAATATTTTAATGAAATTTTCCACACTAATGTGCCCTCTCTCCCGAGCGGACTCTATTCCGCGTCGTTATAACGACCGCTCCTCAAATCACACTCTATTTAATAAACTACTTGAATGCAACAAGTAATATTCGGCTCGAGCCAAATCTCGCATATCCACTACAATTAAAATATTTGACACCCTATGCTTTTATTTGCAGTTATGAAAAAGTGAATGGTATAGAATTTATCTTCTGCCTTTTAATTTACCAAAAGATCCACCACATTGTGGCGCTCACCATATTTATCTTAGAATTAAAGCACCACTAAATCCTTACTCTCTTGTTTACCTTATGCTATAATAAGCATAAAACCCCGAAAAAGTGAAAAAAACAAGCAAGCGTAATCACTTATAAGTTTGTGTGGGCATGGCAAATATTTTCCACGTTTGCAGATAATAGTAGAATAATAGATAAATAGTAGAATTTTCCGTTACGTAAATATGGAAAATTTCGGTAAATTTGTGAGTAATGAGCAAAAATCCACAAAGGTTTACTGGGAAAAACGCAGTTGTCTTCAATTTACGCTTTGCCGCGCGAGTGTCCTCTGGTCAATTTGGCCCAATTTCAATGCCACCCTGCGTACAAGAACTTCCAAAGTCTCTTCTAAATTTGCTACCAAGAGAGTGCCAATAACAATCACCGGACAGACATGGCTGCTTAATCGATTCAGAATTTCACACTGAATAAAAATATATTTTTTATATGGTCTCGAAAAATTCAATTTCGGTTTTGCAAACATTAGGACAAAATGAACGTACGTCCATGCTTCGGGGGGTAGGTATAAAAACGGTTCCATTCTTAATAGCAATCAAAATCGGTGAAAATGATATCCTGCCGTACTAAATGAATAAAATAAAATGAAAATTTTGATCCAATGAGACCTTTATACGGCAGTAAATTTCAAGTCTTAGTGTTCTGTGCAGAATCGCTCAGTCCCAATAGCCCTTTTACAAGAACCTCTAACCTCTAATTTTCAATGGTTTATGACTTAAAATGCTGTACAATGATAAACTCTTTGTTAGATCCAGTCTTAGTCTCGCTCTCACAAACTACTTTCTGACTACTTTTACAAAATTCTTTAGATTTCACTAAGCGATTATAACGTTTTAATTTGTCTTTTCCTTGAAATTATCTCTTTTTAAATAAATAGTTTATAAAATTCGTTCAGCTGCAAATAGCGAAAGGAAAGAAAGCTTTCTTCAGAAAAAATAGCATGATTTTCCAAACTAAGCAAAGAGGAAAGTATACGAATGCCTTAGAAATATAAAAAAACAGTTGACGATGTTTTCGCAAAGTCGATGTCAATCAAATTTCTTTAAAAAACAAATAAAAACACTATGGGACAACGGTCACCATTAAACACCTTACCCTACTTCGCTTAATACCGTTATTCGTATAATGACTTTTCAAAATAAGATATTATATAGCAAGTAGTCAAAAAAATGGTTCGATCCGAGTAATCAAATTATTTCAAAAATTGCGTCCATTGTTTTGAACACAAGATGTACAAACGGACATATGGACAGACAAGCTTACCTCGATGTGATTCTGAATCAATTGATATAATGGAAGTTCTCAAGTCTTTCTGTGTGTCGCACCAACTTAATATAGTCCTCCTTCTGCGTGTATACACACAAACTTAATATACTCCTGTACCACAAGCGGTTTAGGGTATAATGACAAGTAAAAGATTGAAAACACAAAATAAAGAATGAAGACAACAACTTACTTTGCACAACAAACTGTTAGATGTTGAAAAGGAAAAGTGAATGACAGTATGTCCAATATGTAGCAGTTCGCCTATAGGTATTCTGGAATAAAAATGCAAAATATCAGATAGCGAAATAATAATAATTTGTAATAAAGTAATAAGCGAAAATTTCAAAAAAAATTAAGTAAGACTTTAAGTATCGTTGAATTTAAGATAATCGTCAGAACTAGAATAAACTGTTTTCCTGGAAAGCTTGAATGCCTCCTCTTCTCCTACGTTTTACTGATATGAAACCCTGGGCTGCAAAACAATATATTGTTTGCCCTTGAAGGCATCTCCGTACTAAAGCATCAGCATATATGTATGACGACGTTCACTCTTGAAGAAGGTATGGGGTACGAGTTTAAATAATTTTTCAACTTTGTATATGGGTGATCTCGAAGTGCTTTAACCTCAACCTAAATTTAGCCATCTTATAAAAAACGAAATAAAAAATGAAGACAAAACAGTGTCCACGCTGCATCTTTATATTTAAGAAGTAGATATTCTATAAGCTTAGTACTTGAGATCTCTGCACGAGTTTATCATAACTTTCCAAGCACCAATAAATAATACTGAAGAAAACAAAATCACGTATTTACGTAGTGTACACAAATATAAAATAGCATAAGCCAAGCATCATAAAAGCATAAGACGTTACGTATGAAAATGGAAACAAATCAATCTGGTCACGTATACGTACCGTTATCAACAATAATGATGTCAGAGCATAACAGTTTGTTTACTTGCTTACATTAAATGCGAATTGTCCTGATTTCTGCATTGAGCTGAATTACTTACAAATAAATAATAAAAAAAAAAATTAATGTGCGACATATTGTTTGTATGACAAATAGTCGCTTGACTTGAGCGATTAATATGTAGATATCTATCTATCTATTCATTTGCTAAAGGAAAAAAGAGATCTAAACCATGAAAATTTATTCAATAATTTAGGAGAAATGTGTTTAAGAGTAAAACGAATGAAAATTGAATTTTTTTTGTCGCTTGTGGATGGCGTCGCTAGCAGTAACTTACTTGAAATGATGAATTGCTGTTAATTTAGTTTTCGAGGGTTCGAATATAAGTGACCTTTTTTAATATGGCGAATTATTCAGAGAATGCCCCATATACTTGTACCCCGATGATAAACTGGGGAAAGGGAGTCTGCAAATGAGACCGCAGAGAGATAAATTACAAGTAATGAAAGCAAAAACATTACATTATTACAAAATAAAACACTTCGGTAGCAGTATTCATATAATACAAAGATTTAATTGTAAATTCTGTCGTTCGGACCTGATAAATATATTTCCATTTACATTTTTGCGAATGTGTGCAACATACAGAAGGACTTGAGATTCATTCAGCTTTTCGGATCTACTTTTCGAATCGCTTTAAGCTTATCTACCAAATTCGTGATTCTACATGCAGTTACTATTTTCACTTTAGGCTTCGAGGTTTCTTTACAACGCTTCTCACAATTTAAACGTGACATCTTTTGTTTGATCCTTCCTATTGTCCGAAGCAGTGTGGCAGTATATGTGTGCAATCACCGGCCTTGCTGGAACTTTATAAATGCTTTTTGCATTGCACTTTTCACATAGAAAAATAATATAAAGATAACGGGAAATTTCTTCCATCATCCAACAATTGCAACGGGATGCAATGCAATTCGCACATGGTAAAATTTGCGCAAAGAATTTCAACGCCGCATCCCTTAACACGTAACGTAACATACTCATTTCACAGGATGGATTTTACTGGAAATCCCGCCAGTATAATATACACATTCCACTGTTGACTGTGCGGACATCAAAGAGGATAGTTTGATGGATATACTTTTTACAAAGTATTTGCTGAATGACAATGTTTTCATAAAATAAGGGTTTTCCCGAAAAAAAAAATTGATGAGTATCTTTCTACGTGACAGTGTGCTTAATAATCATAAAATTCACAAAATCAGAAAAAACGTTATAGTCGCCCAATATGACGCTTGCGTTGTTACAATCCAAAGTTAAGAATTTAATTAAAATTAAGAGTTTAGACCATTTAAAATTTACTTCTCGAAAGAGTCTTATATATAAAGGATTTCAAAATATGAATAGCCGTGGAGCAACTTTTCATACCCTCCCCTATCCGTTTGTTGTACAAGGGTACATAAAGTTGTGTGGATGTATGCAACGCCAAGAAGAACTTGAGATAGCACCACCTCTTATTACACCGATCAATTCAGAATCATTTTGTGAACCGATTTAAGCTTATCTGTCTGTCTTTCCATCTTGTTTCCAACCGGCGCTCGAACTGCAAGTCGCGATTTTTGAGATACTTTGATGAAATTTGGCACATTGACATGTTTTGGCCCGAAGACGAACGCTATTAAAGGTGATTCAAATCGAACCACTTTTTCGACCTCTTCCTCTATCAGGCCATATATTAGAAAGTCGTTACATGAATGTTATATGAACTGTAAGGTGGTAGGGTACTTAATGGTGGGTCGCGGCCCACTAAAGTACTTTCGCTCGCTTATATTTATTAAATTTTTTCTATCAACGCACATATAATTTTAATTAGTTTAATGAAAGGTAGATTTACCTCAAGTGGTTGTGAATATTTCATTTGTTACTGCAAAGTCAATATACGGTTTACTACAAGTGGTGTGGGAAGTAAAGACTATTTAATCCATCAATTAATAGTTCTTAAGTAAAGACGTCTCCTTATGTGTTGCAAGTATCTCCGAATTTTATACAGCAACAAGCCTTCTGGTGTTAAGTCTAGTATTAAATATTCAGTATTTAAATTTTTTGCTTTTTTTCCTACTGTTTACGTTTTGCTATTTTATATGGAAAGCACTGTTTCAATGGTAAATAAACGATTAAAGTAGATTTCATAACAACCGTTTATTTACGATGGTCATTATATCCATTCTTTCTTAATTCCGAGCATAGTTGCTATTATCCCTGCTACTGCGTTACTATATGCGATTCGTTGATTAAAATCCCCTTTACACTGTGCAAGCACTTTATTGCCAAGTGCTGAAGCAGATATAAACTAAATCCCTTTTTATTTGTATTTACATGTATGTCAGTGCGTTTCGACAAGTAAATACAACAATTATTTTAAATTTAATATTGTTTTAAATGTCCATAAATAAATTGGATTAATTCTACTTTATAACCGTTGATCGCATTTTACGTGATAGCACAATGACAAAGTTGTTTGTAATCTAAAAAAATATTGAGAATAAGCGGGATTTTCAAATCAATATTTACTATATTCACAAAGATTAATTACACTTTTATTGCTTTACTTGACTTCGCTGTGGGTGTAAAGTGCCACCTAATCGAAAGCTATGTAGAAATATGCCCATAATAATAAAATATGACCCTTCATTCAAGACTTCGAAATTTTATGAAAATTTTCCACGATTGAAAGAAAAAACTTCTGAGCCACAGATGCTGGCTGATACTTGATAAATTTAGTTTTGGGCAAATCTTCGTTAACTTAAAATTGTTTTCATTGGTCCTTGCTAAACCCTACACCTTGTATGGTAGGAAGGAATAAAGGTTGTGTTTGTTTTCGGTCACCTGTTTTATCCTCGGTGATCGGCCTTAGTTCTAGTGTAAATTATAATTTCTTGATGTTGAAAATGATACGATATACTTAATATATCCTCAACTTATTTTAGAGTAGTAAACAACAACAAAAATTAATTTTCTCTTTCCAAGTTTTCTAAAAAAAAAAGTTTAATTGAATTTTCTGTTTGATTGTATTATTAAAGCAAATGTGATTTTCAAAAGTCGTTAAGTAAAAATTAATTTCGTTGTTACCACCCAAAAGCAGAAGTGTGTTCAATTTATCAAAACGTTTGAAACACGCAGAAAAAGCTTTAATAACCTCATAAAGTTTGTGCATTGTAGATAAGTAGCAAGGTCTGAATCGATCTAAGCATGTGCGTCCATCTGTGTGTTTTTTAAAACCTCAAACAGTAAGCGGTCTTCAAGACATATCCGTTAGATGATATGCAGGAGAATGCGAGAAAGGAGTAAGGGTTCTCTATTATATTTATTGTATTTATTATGCATAACGGTCGATATGCAGTAGCTTCTCTTCGCTACTGTATAGTGCGGTGCGAGAGCTAGATGTAGCTGCCTGGTGAGGAGACTTACGACCACGACATGACGGATCGACTTACGTACTTAAAAACTAACGGACATCTAACGGAAAATTGGTAAAAAACAAACAGAGCTCAACACGAACAAACGTCTGACACTCAGCAGACAGTCGCATGCTGCAGCCACCAAGCTTTTGTATTTTCTTATGTGATCAATAAAATTATGTTTTCCTACTGTTATCGTCATGCACTATAAAGGAAATAGTGAACTAGGAAAGCGACTAAATGGAGAGAGAAAAAGAGAGAGAGTCTCAAATTTTCTCTCGAAGTAAAAGTTACTAGCGAACTAAGGGTTCAAAGGAAAGAAAGTATTGGAAGAAAATTGAAGCGAACGATTTCAAATTTAGAAGTAACTTTGGAAGTTCTGCCTTGAGATAAATAATTCGGTGGTCATCCAACAGGAAGCTTCAGAGACCCTATGAAATGTACATATTCTTGATAAGTGTGAAATTCTAAATCGATTAAGCCATGTCTGTCCTTCTGTGTGCATGGTGCGTTGTTGACACATCACATCTTCAAATTTGGTAGAAATATTGCAAGTTTCTAAATGCAGGTTGACATAGGCGAAATTGGCCAGAGACATGTGTATGAAGTAAAAGGACTTAGGGAGTAGAGGGCAACGCGATAAACGTGTTAATTCTACTTCTCTCGTGCCTGTCTCTCGCCTGTCTCTTCGCACGCATGGCTTGTCTCGCGTACCAGCCTCGCTTAACTGTCTCTTGCCTTTGTCCCGCCTGTGTCTTGCCAATCTCGCACGCCTTGCATACATCGCCTGTGTCGCTTACCTGCCTGTCCCTGTCATGATGTGGCGGGTTAAATGTTTCTTAACAATAGCTTTGCGTAAACTAAAAGAAGGAAATTAAATTTTATTCTGCTCACTTATTTGTAACCATAAGAAAAGCATGGGGCTCTGTACATATTAATGGTGGTGGGTATACGCAATTCGTCCCTAGCCAATATTTTTATATATTTTTATTTGCTACTACATGCTCAAAATTAGTCCTCAATCACGGATATGCTAACAGGGAGCATTAATATATCTACAATGGTCCAACACATGCAACACATAATTCATGTGAGTTTGATGACATTTCAAATATTTCTAGTACATAGACTATTGGGAAAGAGATTCCTGCTATGTATATTAAAGGGTTATAATCGTATTCTTATGCAAAACAAATTTACTGTGAATTCACTTTCTTTCTGTCCATATCAATAATTATGCAGTCATGGCATAAATAAGATACAGTGATACTAACAAGTTTGGAGACATCATTTTACTTTGAAATGGTTGAAAGGGAGAACTCTTGGTGATGGAATCTTAGATTCTTAAATTACAATCTCAAGCCTCTTTCGGAGAAATCAGTTTTCCTGTTTGTTACCAAAACGTGCAAAACAAGAGGGACCCACTTTCTGTTATACCGATCGATTCGCAATCGATCTAAGCTTGCCTGTCCGTCTCGTATACCGATGTTCAACTTACAAGTCGCAGTCTTTGAGATATTTTGCATAACAACGTGTTTTGCTCCAAGAACGAATGCTATTAAAATAACGGTTAATGGTGGACCGTCGCCCAATATAGCGCTTTTACTTGTCTTTGTGTACAAAAATTGAAAGTTAATTTAATTTTTCATCTGTATGTACGTTTGCTTTGTTGGTTTCGATACAACAAGGTACACATTGTCTTGATTTATCTAAGTTCATATTACCATATTTTTCGGACTATAAGACGGACCGGATGATAAGACGCACTTCAAATTGATTTGTTTTAATGTTACTTTCGGATCAAAGTTTTTATTTATTGTTAACATAACTAGTACCAGCAATATTCAGTTCACTTTCGTTCGGTATTATCGCTCGTCTCGTTAATGTCATCGTTGGTATTACTTTCATCTGAACTATTGTTGCCATACCTCACGTACATCAACTTTAAGGACGATTTATTGAAAAAATATTTTAATGTTCCTTTCGGACCATAACAAGCACCCAAAATTTGAATTCATTTTTCTATGTGAAAAGGTGCGTCTTATAGTCCATGGACCATGTCATACGTGGGATATATATATATATATAATTTTTCGTATTCACAATAGGGAATACGCTGGACAATGATACGGCAAAATAAAGGCATGTAAAGATAATGTTTGCCAGTTAAACCGCCAGGTGATGGTAAAACCTCAGTGGTAATTAATGTATGTAAAATGATCTCCTGCAGAGATCTTAACTTAAAGTTTGCTTATTCGGCTCGACTTTAAATCGCTAAATCTGCTTTCTTCGTATAATGCCAATGTATCTGAGGTCTCTGAAGCTTCTTTTTACGCGTTGCCAACCCTTAGGTGATAGGTACAAAACATAAACAAATTCATTTATGGCTAAACGCAGCTTTGATTGTAAGTGAGTGAGTAATAAGAGCGCTTAGCGTCAAATTGCACCCTTCGTAAGCAACAAGTTTGTTTACAATTGAGAAATGCAGCTTGACCCGTTTTGAAGTTTTCTTCTCTCGCTTCTTTCTTGTCCTTTTGTTTTAATTTTTTGTTTGTGTAATTTTGATTTGTTGAAAACTTCTAGTGAACGCACATACGCACTTATATGGGACTACGCTACATTACAAAGAGACGCGTAAGAAAAAGAGTACAATATTTTTTTCTTTAAATATAATTTTTTCTTAAAAATTCTTAGACATTTCGGATGTGCGTGTATACTTTTTAAGACCAGTGTACCAGGAACGTGTGCGGACGGATATACGCATAATTATATCCAGATGTTTTTGCCAAATTGTGTTTAGCAATTAACTCAATTTGCATAGTTTGCAAACAGTGTAGTTACTGAATAATTACATCAGGATACCTGTAAAGTTGCTCTAAGGTAATTGAATTAATGCGGGCTCATAAAGACATTCATAAGAACAAGAGCAAGCATTAAATGCATTTTTCGTCACAATCATTAAGTCTTATGAGATATTGCGATGTTATTACGTAACTGATTGGCATTATTTTTGCAGAAAAAAAGTTTAAATCCCTGTAAAGAAAAATTCTGTTAAACATTAGATAGACATCGATTGCAGGTTACAAGCGTTACGCACAAAAAATCAATATTTCGTTTTGTCCTGTGCACCACTTCTTGTTGTTGTAATCACTTCATTGTATGATTATGAACTTTTATATAGCACAGATGGTAAAGTACAAGTGCTGTTAACTCTCTATTATTGATTACATTAAAGCAATCAGGACCAACTTGGTAATAACTACTGTTCTACGGATTACCCAGGAAACAGAGAAGACTAAACGGCAGATAATTAGTGCGGCAATGAGAAAGTCTTATGGGTATATAATCTCGTGAGAACCGATTCGGGATGTGAAGCTTAAGAACGAAACAACGTTTAGTTAATATATAGGAAGTGGGACCCTAAGCACGAATCAATTTTCCCACAACAATCTTACCGATCATTTCCCTTCTCTTAAACAAAGACGTTAAGGTTAAGACTACTTTCGTATGATGAGAGAATTGTAACGGGATCCCAAGACAAGTCACTTAAAACAATAGAAGAGGAATTCTCTTAACGGACTCTATTCGATCAATAAGACATAGATAGTAAGGTGTCCAAACAACAGCCGAGTAATCTAAAGTCGGTCGCACAAACGCATTGCAAAACGTTTACAGAAATACGATTCATTGAATTCTCTTGTTCATCTCTTAACTTAGCCTTGTTCCTCAGCAAATAATTATTGATTGAATGAAAAGCTGAAGACGAAGAAACCCAAAAGTATGATAATTTTTGCATTTGTTTAATTTAACGATATTTTATTATATTTATTTTTATTATAATGATATAATTATTTATTTTTTCTATTTTTATTATATTTATTATTATTATAAACGATATAATCATTTGAACGTGATAAATCCGATTAAAGCCGACGAACGTCGTGTACGAAGAGCACCATAAGAATTTTAGAAAAACGCTCGCGTGAGGGAATGTCATTACTCTCCAAAACAAATGATATAGTGCCCAAAGGGCTCTCCTGAGAAACATCTTAGGGTGCAAGGGTCTCATCCGGCAAAGTGAAGTCAAAATAACACTCTTCGCATCCGACTAATAAGGTAATTGGAGTAGTAAACACACACAAACACAGATTCTCAAGGAAACCAAATTGAGAAAGCTTCTAGAGTAAAAGTTCATGCTTGATCCTATCAAATACTTTTAAAAAATCTTTGAAAAAATACTATTTGGTGCGGGGTATATTAAGTATGTGCGGATGTATAGGACACTCAGAACGACTGAAGAAAATTCCTCCTTTTACCATACCCTTCCATTCAAAACAAAATTTCTAAAGCGACTTAAACTTGTTGACTCGTTTGTCCGTCTGTCTGGCTGGTATATTTAATGTTTCATCAAATTACTTTTCAAATTAAATGACAGGTCATAATTTGACGCACTGGCGTGTTTTGGCCGAAGGGCAAACCCTGCTGGAAATGGATTTTATTGGTTAATATTCCAATCTGATCCTTTAATCTAAGTATATTTAAAACAACTTCACATTTTCACATCGTGATCAGACGGCAAGTGTTTTTGAACACATCTTGTACTTACATATGAAATAGAGCACAGCAATCAAAAGAGCTTCTCTGTTTCGGAACAGTCTTAGTAGGTGGTCATCACATAACACGATATAAAGAATCTTTCATTAAAAATGGTATTAAGGGCTACATTTTTGAAAAATCATAACAAAAGCAACAACTCAAGGTATCAAAAGTAACTCGGGCTTTATCTTGACACTTGGATATCTCCATTACATTCCAAATAAAATATGCTTGAAACGTCCACCACGGCTGTCAATGGATTGATGCATACCACAACTCCAATTATTTATGACTCTCTTTAGGGTTAGGGCGTAGACCTGAGAGTTGATGTACACTGAGGATATTAAATCACGCGACCCCGACGGCCTGAATAGAGTCATAAACGGATGGTGGCAATTCAATTCTCCAGTAATGAGCCGCCACAATTCATCGGCGATCTTGATAAGTATTTTCAATGATTTCTAAAGGTTCAGGAATCTGGAAACTGCTTATTGTACTGGCTGTTGGCTGGCATCTGAAAACACACTACAAATTATATTTGAAATCGGAAATGGCAATTTTAATAGGTCTCGATCGTAAAGAAAAATCCTTTATATACAAATTGTAACCTTAGAATTTTTCGAAACACACCTTCTAAAAATTTCGAATAAATCTTGGAAAGAAATTGGGTCGCATTTGCAATTGTGTTGATATCAATCAATTGCATGCAAAATTCATTCTTGCAAACATATTGCGTTAGTTAACTTTTCGTTTACAATTTCAAATACTGCCAACTATTGAAATAAAAATTTTATCCCCTTAGGTTTATATCAAAGTTGGCTGCAGTGCTTTTCATTAAATTCTTAAAAACCAAAATGCACTCTACGTACAATGACTAATTTTATATTAAAAATTTATTGTAATTTAATGTTGAAAAAGGCTTTTACTCTTATTTATTTAATTTAATTTAATTACAGACAAAGTACTCAACTTTTTAATGAAAATAAAATGGAAATATTTCGAAAATTATTATTGAAAATATTCTTTAGAAGGAAACCTTTTATGTTCAGCTCTATTAGGAGAAAAACGTAAGTAAATCGTTTTTTCAAATGCAATCAGTTTACTATATAATCGAACCATAAACAAGTGTATACAGTTAAGCACAACTATCACCAAAGAAAAGTTGTAATGAAGGACGATAATATTAGTGGATCCAGCAAATATCTTAAGCGGATAGTATACTTGATTATGTAAATCTTTGCAAGTGTAAGTACTAAACATTGTACTCAAACTGCCAGTGATAAAAATGAATTCACGACGTTTGCAGAAGCTTGAAACGTATACAATAAACTTCAGACGACAATCCTTCGGGAGCATTAATGTGATGTAAATCTATTAGACGTTGTATCATTACTAATGTTTACTTTCGATTCTCACGGCAGGCAGTTTAAATAGATTATCTTCCTTTTAATAGGTGTACTAATAAATTCTGTGCATGTTTTGATAACATATTTCAACTTTGCAGAGACGCTTGTCTGCTAAATATAACTGCATCGACCTGAACCAGCATTAATTAGAAGGAGACGTTTTTACAGAACACGTCTCACTATCGGGAGATGTTCCCAGATTAGCTTGAAGATCACCTCGTGGGTTGGTTTTCCTAGAAACGGACAGACGTACACGAATTTCCATTGTTTTCAAGTCTAAAATTTTTTACAGCAATGTCTTCCCACCCAGAATTTTATGTCATTACTCTATGAAAGTTTGAAATAATCGCCGTAAATCTTTACATCAATATCATCGGATAAGAATTACTAACCTTTATTCGAACTTGAGAAGAGATTTTTGGTGTAGAAATTTTCATCAAACGACCACGAAAATTGCGATCTGTAGGTTGAACTCAAGAAAACAGACAAACAGACGGCCAAACGAACAGACAAGCTTATGTCGGATGGGCCGACATGATAAAAGACGGGTCTATATCAGGTCCTTGTTGCTGTTGCATCTACGCATACTAACCCAATGTTCATAAGTGTGTGTACGGTGTATTCATTTGAATATAGAATATTTCAGTATAGCTAAGAAGAAGAGTCTAAAAATTGAAATCCTTACGGTTGTTGCTTTAATAGCATTCACTTTTTATATGTCATTTATTTAAAACAACGATGCAACATCTCATGAAATTGTTGGCAGTCAGTTGCTCAATCTTCGTTTTCCCCTCTTATTTACTATGCTCCGCGTGTATGTGATATGCTTGCTCCCTTCCTTATCCAAGTGAATGGATAGAACAAAATTCCTTCACATTCACGTCAGTTGGTTTATTGTCTACGGTCTGTTTATAATTACAGGACCGTATCCTTGTTTGCTAATAAAACTAAAAGAGGGAGCTGTAGTTAGTTTCCGAATTAGTCAGCCTAAGGATAGAGCATGAGTTTTCTAAAAAACAAACATTGCAGGAATCACAGACGTGGTTAAATCACTCACATATTGATTAAGAAATCTTTCGTTTGTATATGAAACGAATTTTAAAATGCTGTAATAATCCCTATAGAGATATATATATGTCTTGCAGGGAACAAAATGAAATGGGCAGTGGTTTAAATCATTACAATCATACGTATGGAAGGATTGAAACAGATTGAAATTTCCGTTCCAAACATAAAAGTTCGAAGGTCATTGTAAGGCTTGCAATACAAGTGATGCTTCAAATTGGAAGATTTTTGTTGTATACTCTCCTTGAGAATTGATTTATGCCTTACCACAGGATAACATATCCGAATGTTTTAATGTTTCTTTTATTCGTCATCCTTTTAATGTCGTTACGTGCAATTGAGATTGAATGCTCTCTGCGCACAATAGTGCGTCGGCTTGGATTTGTGTAGGAGCATTTCCGTGGCCAAAACTAAGCACTAGATAGACAATATTAACATCCTTTTAACGCCAATGCCACTTAACCCAATTAAATGAATAATGTTTGAAAAGAGAAGTAAACGCATCGAGAAGAAAGAAATTGAAAAAGAAACAGAAACAGATAGTTGGCATATATAGCAAAAAAATTAATGGTAGAGAATTTGGATCACATAATTCTACATATTGGACTCTAACATGCATAGGGTTATCATGATAAACAATTCCCTATATGGAGAAAAAGTATAATTTTCTTTTTTTTTTTTTGTATGACGGAAACCAAAAAATAATAACATTTTTGGTAAGTAAATTAATTAAGTTTGCTAAATTTGGATCAGGTCATGCGATGTTTTTCGCATCCTCCAATATGCAGGCTTTCATGAAAAATAATATGTAAATTTTGGTATATTCTTACTAAAACGAATACTAGGCGAAGCGATGTAGAATTTTTAAAGGTCGCCCTGATTTAATCCAAGGTTTACACACTGATCTAACTGTTGAGCTGTGCTAACAGTCGAGCACCACTTTCCAGCAAGATTTTTTTAAGAAAATTTAGTTAGTTTATGAAAAAAATATCTGACTTCAGGTTTGTTCAATTATGTTCTTATCTCTTTTACTATTCCGTTGATGTCTTACACCCAGATAAATATAATGAGCTTTTAATGATAAATGGAAACAATTAGTTTCCCCGGAGAATGAGAAAATAACTTATTCCTATTGTTGAGAAGAGAAGCAGCAGTCTTTAAAGAGACCGACGTAACAGGTTTAACTATACATATGTTGGAAGAGTCGTGAGAAGGCTAAAGGCTATGGGAAAGCCTATTATTAATTCGAAGATGTTGCACAAAAAAAAACAATCACTTGCCGCAATACTTGCCGTATGGTGAAAATATAATCCTTGAGAACAGAAATAATTTTAAAAACGTCGTTTTGTTATTAAAATAGCAGAATTATACAAGTAAAAAGGGGTAAAAAGAAAAAAAGATTTAAAAAATCCATTTCAATTCATTACAGGATGTCCGTACGACATTTACGCATTGCCTTGCGTAAAATTAAAGCTTGCTGTTCTTCTTCCTTACGTCGTTCCTCTTCTTCCATAGCCATACGTATGGCATCTGCTTCATCTACAGCTTTTACTGCAATCTCATGAACTAAGTCCAAATGATCCATCAAGCCCTTCCGCATGAGATATTGAAAATTCATAGCCAAAGAGTATTTAATATCTAAACCAGAACGATTTGCTAATTCTTGCCAATGCATGAAAAGCCAATTTTCATTTTTCATATCTTCAATGGCTCTAACTTTAGGTATAAACGCATCCCATTGGGCTAGAAAGTAAGTGGCCACATCTTGTATTTCCGGTTTTTCTTCAAATACTATTAACGATTTTTCCAGGGACTCTTTTATAGTCTCCAATGATTTCCAAACTTCATCCACTTCAACGTTAACCAACGGATTGCCAACAGTGGCGTCTTCTAATTTGACTAAATCTAGACAACTGTACCAAAGATTTTTGTATGGTGTGCAGCTCTCAATAATACTGTTTAGAAAATCCAATGATAATGGCTCCAATTCGAAAAGCTCTTGACGATAGCTTAGAGTTTCACCCAGCTTTTCCAAATCCTTAATTGTTCTCCAAGTTTTCTTAATCTGTAAATCGAATGAAGAAAATGTTAAATTTGTATACTCGCAAAATGTTATCTAGTGCTGCTTACATCATTAGCTGTTTCCACCACCTTTTCAGGAATGAACATTAGGGAGAAAGCTTGAACTTCGTCGTTTAGGGATTCTAAGCGTTCTTCAAAACCAATGCATTCGCTTAAGTGCAGTCTCTTGAAATCTTCAATGTCGACTTTTTGCTCTTCTCTTAACGTAGACAAACGATCTATAATAGTCTTCGGCCAAGCAACAGCCTCCCACTTCATAGCAAATTGATGATCAGGCAAATTGTAGAAAAAAGAATCTAACATGTCGTATTCCAGTACCATAATTTGTGTATCGGCTTTAACTTGATCCACTATTTCGGGCACTGTTTGAGCGAATTCTCGTATATCGTATAAATGTTCTATACTTTGTGGTCGTTCATGTATTTTATTATAAATATCCATACACCGTTCTATCAAATGTTCGTTGATATCATACATACGATCCACATAGTATTCAAAAATTTTTTTAACAATTTCTATCCTTTTTCGTATCATATGCTGTTTCATAGGATCAACTATAAGCAAAAACGGGCCGATAATTATGGTTGGTGGCAAAATAACACGTAGTTCCTCCTTCTCACGCTTATGTTCCAAAATATCGGTCTTCACTTGCATTGACGACTTTTTCGCTGCTTTGTAATTTTGCATATACTGTTGCACGTTAAGCGTATAGAAATCTACATAATGGTCATATTTACGAGAATAAGAGATTAGTGGTATAATAGCCTTTGTATAACATCTCTGCATGAGGTCATCGCATTCCAAATACAATTCTTCTATCAGCTCAACGGTGAGTATGAAAAGATTGGGGGCAAATCTTAAATTGATCAATGTCTCCGCGTCTATGCAACGAACTGCGTTTGTCTTTTCCAAGCTCTTTTTGAATATCTCTTTCATGGCGATTTGAAATTCCTCCGGATTCGTATTGAATACAATTTTTCCATCTTCTGACACACTCAATATTAAGCTGAAGATAGCTTTAGGATATGGAAATTCACTCTCAATATAATCGTTCGTCCATTTATAATCGTTGGGAATGTTAAGAAATTGCATGCAAGGATCGCAAAGAAATTGCGTGAAATTTGATATCGATTTCTCTAATAAAACATGCATAGATTCTTGCATGCGAAATTTTACTTGCTGTATAAAACGAGAAATTTTACACATTTGATACACGCTCCATTTGTCCAGAGTTATGTCCAACCAGCCTTTACCTAAAGCTCTTAAAACAATTGTTACACCTGCCGAAATTTTTGAAGGCCAAAACGACTTTAGATAATTGGACACATGTGAACTGTTTTGATCTTGAGCTTGCAGGAAATCATTTAGAAACAAAGGCTTTGCAAAATTAACCAAAAATAACGTCATCGTTTCTATATGTTTACATTCATGGGTTACATTCTGCATAGCTTCTATGCCACCCTTGGTATAATAAAGTGAATATGTTAAAACGCTCTTACGCCTTTGCTTTAGCTTTATATCTAAACTTTTAACCAAACGTCGCTCACCTTCGCTGAGCTTTGAAGCAAATGCCTTTGGCAAGGAATTTCGAATTACGTCACCGGTGAATTTTGGAAACTCCTTGGGCAGCAATTTAACAAACTTTTCAAACTCATAGCAGGCCATTAAATGCTCGAAAACTAAGTAGATTTCCGTATTGAGTTGATTAAAAAATGTAGAATCCGTTTTTACTTTACTCATCAGCCTATCCACCAATTTATTAGGATAAATACGTAGCTCGCTTAAATCTTGTAGCATTACGCAATCAACTATGGTTTCGAGCATGATAACAGTTTCGGCCTCATTACGAATCTGAACGGCTTTCTTCAGGCGTTCAACAAAAATATATGGATTTTCGGCCATAAACATGACTTGTACTTTAGGTACTTCATACACCTGCTCATCTGATAAGTTCATAGCTGTCCATTTACCAGTGTCATCGTCATAGCCGTGGATAGCGGCGAATTGCCACTGATAGTCCATTAAACTCTGATTTACCGGTAGGAACGCCTTTGCGGGTAAAGGGTAAAATTCGCCATTTTCAATTTGTCCTAATTTTAGCCAGGCTGTAGGGGAATGTGTATCATAATTGGAGTCGTCAAAAAAACTTAAAGGCAAAAAGTGCTCAAAAGCATTTTCTGATAGTATGTAATATTGTTCTTCTGTGGGCATTAGCTCGCTTGCAGACAAGCCGGCCTTCTCAAATTCTGCTTCCAAATTGATTTTTGCATATTGCTTCCTTCGACGTTCTACTTCGACATCACGTGGCAAATGCTTCTTTAGCACTACACGAGTCATTTGAACTTTCGGTAAAATGGTTTTTAGAGGGAATCTATGCATACGATTATTTTTCCCCTCCAAATTCAACCATTTTTGCGCCGTCTCAATGACATGGGAATGCGGTGCCAATTGTTCATTTTTAACTTTTAACTCGGTATACAAGACATTCGTACCGCTCTGCTGGCAAGTTCCGGATTCTTCAATGCTAACTCGCTCGAAACCCTCGCTGCCGGCTTTTAAAATTGATGACGAGTAAATGTTCGTACGGCGGATTTCTCCTGAATCAACTTTGTGTATCGAAGGTGCTTTTTTGAATATGGCAGTCGAAGTTCTCGAACGTCTGGCCATTTTCAACGTTTTTTAAATTTCAGATTGTTCGAAAATATATTTTTATTTCTCGGAGTTTTCTTATAATTTTTTCTTTTTCTGAAAATACTATTTGCTTTTCAAATGAATAATTGAAAGCTTTCTAAATTCTACACAAATTTTTGAAGTGTATCTTAAGTTATTTTTAGGATAATGAAATTTATATGTGTTATCACTTCTCACATCACTTATCACATAGCAAGCAAATAGAAGGAGAATTCTTATTTTTATTTTATTTACACAAAGCAAAATGTAAGTTAACTAAATATTATATTGTAGTTCAAGTAAAGCATTTCCTTTTTTGCACGTATACGCCAGAATCTTATTGGCCTGGCCCATCTTTACTCAACATCAGAGAAAAAAGAATGTTGCAAAGAATGTTGATATTTGCCGATTTGTTTTTCTTATAATCAGAAATTCTTATAATGCAACAAGTGTTTGGTAAAATCGAAGAATAACCAGACAAGAAGAATTGAAGCGAATCTCGTATTTGCCATTGTGTTCGCTGCCACTTCCTCAGCACATTCTTTTCTTTCAACTCGTATGTTGATTGGTTTAGTCTCACTTCTCAGAGAAAGATCAAGACTTGCAATTAGTCAATCAATAAGCCCAAGTTAAAAGTACCTATTGACAAAGTGAGTCAAGACTTTTCTAACAAAACGATTCTGACATTCGAACCAAAATTAATTAGCAACAATCCACGAAGCCAACAATATTTGCAGAGCTTGTTTTGTCGAAGAAGTGGACTGCTAACGACGCAAGGTCCTATTGTCCTAAGTCCCAAGTCCTACTATTAAAGAGAATTTTTATAAATATTTAATCAATGTTTAATTTTTGGTTCGTTTGTTGAGTTGGGGGTTAACTATTCTTTACGATAACTTACAACAGCGGCATTGGCCAGTCTTAGATATAATAATATGTGCATACAAATATAGTTATTGTGTTGTCGTGACCTCAATACATGCGGAAGCTTGGAAATTGCGGTTCATTTCATTCAATGAATTCATTTTCTGACTTGGGAATAACTGGGTAATGCGCGCACACAATCATCAAGAAAGTGTTTGCTTCAATGCAGGAGTTTACGATTCGACTTGGTACATAGATTTCCGTGCAATTACAAAGGACTCAAGCATTGTCACAACAATATCACTAACTAAATTTGTATGCTCGTCATTTTCATCCTGCAGTCCATGTCCAGGGTGAGTTAAAACTTGATATTATTCCTCTTGATGAATATAATCTGTCTAAAGATGACGAAGGAAGGTATATTGATTCGTTTGTGGAAGATAAACAAGTGAGACAATTTCACACAGTGATCGAATAAGAAAAATTTAAAATGCAAGATCCTCAGCTGGCAGAAGTTCTACACTTATACTGGACGCGTTTAAAGTGATACTTATAACGGAAGTTTTCAAATTACCTTACGATCTACGTGCTATATGACTGCAATGAACGCGAATGACGAGAGAGAGTTTAAAGTTCTTTGTAAGTATATAAGCGAATATTAGCGAAAGAAACTAATCTAAATATCCGCAGGAAACGATGGACGCATTTGGGCCTACAATCTCGACCAACTTCAGAAACCTTAGTATAACTGAATTTCAATGTTTAGCGAACCGTTGTGGTGGACGAGTTATCACACAAAAAAAAGAAAACTTTGATGCTCTTAGATTCCGAGATGTTATGTGTGTGAACAGTGCTGCCCGGATAGCGCTTTGATAGCGATTGATCGTTTACAAATTTTTTAATCTACCAGTAGCTTGCGAGAATATTTCTATGAATAAAATTTCAATTACAAAACTATTAAATTGTTCTTCAAAAAATATAAGTGAAGCGAGTTATAAATTTTCGAAGAATTATAATCCCACTTCCAGCAATAGCACCTACAAGGTTGGGGGGCTGCAAGTTTTATTTTTCCAGCAATCGTTTCAACTTCACTTAGCAGAATGTTTTCAATTAATGCAAAGTTACCCGGAGGTCTATGAAAATCTGTGCGAAACGAATCAAAGAATATGTTTCCCTAGGTAACGAGGTTATCAGGATATTGAAAAACATCCAATTAGTAGAAAGGGGTAGAAAGCATTGTTTTTGATTCGCTTCATTTATTGTAGATAATAAAAAAATAATTGCAATAGATTAAAGAAAAAATTGGTCGATAAAATCCGTCAGATAAAAAATCAATAGTAATTAAGGTTGATAATCTAAAAAATTACATTCTAAAAGCTGTACAGATGGTAACGTAAGATGAAACATATTTTCAAAAGTAAAATTGAAGACATCGGCTTAAGTATTCACAATATATATATGAAAAGCAACGTTAACAACATTGATGTAGAAACAAATCATTGTTTTGGTTGATTAATGAAGTTAAGAATTAATTACTACTTCTTTTCGCAACTTTGCTACTTTGAATACTTGTTTTTAACAATTTTTTTTCTTATAAAGTTTTTATATAAAGTTTCTCGATATAAAAGATATATTTCTTTCCCTATGTTGACATATACTCCATGTTTACCCCATATCACTGTTAAACAAAGCAAAAGGATTACCTAAATTCTGATTTGACAAATGTATTTCAATTTGAAAATAAATGGCCTTTGTTGACTGCTTTCATTCCTTATAAAACAATATAGGGTATACACTAGAACATTAAATCGCATAATATAAGAAAATTATGTTCGGTTGTGAATAACTTTTTGTACCCATCACCGTGACTCTAAAAAATGTGAAAACGCAATTTGGTACTCTATAATAGGAAGAGGACGAGGCTGATTTTTTCTATTCTCAAAATAAAAGTGTTGTAGACCTATTTTTTAAAAAGTTTAGGTCTCTTTCAATTTCTTTTGCATGTTTACAAGCTTCATTTTCGCTACGTGGGAATCTTTATCGTAGATACTGCATAGTTTTGAAAAAAAAATTAAATTTTACAAAATAAATTTAAATTAAGTAAATATTTGCAAAATTTAAAATAAGTTGGTTCTACTTCTTCTTCGTTTCCTCATTTGTTTTGTTTCATTGTAATCACAAAAAACTAATAATTTGTAAATTCCCACAAAATCTCGTAAAAGGCAAAGTTGAAGTCCCACGCCGAAAATAGGAATAACGCATCATTCTACTGTAGAGCTAATGCATAATTGCGTCAGTCAACATACATCTTCATAGGACCAACTGTAACCTAAAATAGACCGATAATTATGGTTGGTGCTTAAATGAGGCGTTGTTTCTCCTTATGACGCTTGTATTCTAAATTATCTAAAGATAGTTTTAGGAAACGGAAATTCAGTTTTAATATAATCGTTCGTCCGTTTGTAGTCGTTGGGAATGTTAAGAAGTTGCAAAATAAAACGAGAAATCTTGCACGACCTTCTCCTACGACGCTGCTGCCTTCAAAATGGCAGTCGAAGATCTCGAACGTCTGGCCATTTTCAACATTTGTTTAACCTTATATTTTTCGGAAATAAATGTTTTTGCTCGGAGATTTCTTAAAGTTTTTTTTTTATAAAAATTTTAATTGCTTTTGAAATGAAGAATTAATGCTTTTTAAAATCTACATAGCTTTCGGAAATGTGTCTTAAATCATTTTAAAGAGGTTTGAATTATAATATTACTTCTCAATACACAGCAAAACAATGTAAGAAGAAGAAGACTTATTTTGTTTACACAAAGCAAAATGCAAGTTAACTAAATATTATTATAGTTCTGCAAAGGATGTTAAAATTTACCGATTTGTTTTCGCTCAAGCTGAAGTGAATATTCTGTCAAGAAGGGAATATTCTTTTAGGAATTATACGATGCACTGCAAGCATTTAAAGAAAAATTACTTTTTTAATAAATAGCACCTACCTTTAGACTGCAATAGAATAAAAAAAATATGGACATGATGCGTATGGTGTGTGGGCAAAATAACCGCAGCGAAAGCTTTAATTAAAATTTGTAAAAACTTTGAAGAATCGCTTATTCCTATAATCCTGTAGGACTTGATTTCTCAAAGACCAGTACAAAGCCTGTACGATATTCGAGCTTTCGTTGCAAGATCTCTTGATATTAAATTGGGAAAATAAGCGAACAATGTGCGTGTTCCAAAGACTAAGGAAGTGTGGTTTACATCAGGATTTTAAGATTCGACTTGGCTCATAGAACAAAGGACTCAAGCATTGTCACAACAATATCACTAACTAAATTTGTATGCATGTCCAGGGTGAGTTAAATCTTGATATTATTCCTCTTCATGAATATAATCTGTCTAAAGATGACGAAGGAAGGTATATTGATTCGTTTGTGGAAGATAAACAAGCGAGACAATTTCACATAGTGATCGGAGAGGAAAAATTGAAAATATAAGATTCTCAGCTGGCAGAAGTTCTACACTTATACTGGACGCGTTTAAAGTGATACTTATAACGGAAGTTTTCAAATTACCTTACGATCTACGTGCTACAATGACTGCAATGAATGCGAATAATGAGAGAGGGTTTAAAGTTCTTTGTAAGTATATAAGCGAATATTAGCGAAAGAAACTAATCTAAATATCCGTAGGAAACGATGGACGCATTTGGGCCTACAATCTCGACCAACTTCAATTTCAATGTTTAGCGAAACGTTGTTGTGGACGAGTCGTCACACAAAACACGAAATCTTTATTGAAATACACTAAGTGCAAAACTGTTGATTTGTTTTTTGAAAATTATTATAAGTGAAGAGCGCTGCCGATTTTCAAACAACTATAATTTCCCCTGCCACTACCAGTCCGCAGATGAGTGGTTATACGTTTCAGGACGCATGCAATTCCTGCAACTTATCTTAGCGCATGGTTTTCATGCAATTAATCAACTGATGCAAACTTACAGGAAGCTCTATGAAACTGTGCACAACAAATCAAAACGCATTGTTTTTGATTCGCTTCATTTGGTGCAGATAATAAGAAAATAATTGTAATAGATTAAAGAAAAAATTGGTCGATGAAATCCGTCAGTTAAAAAATCTGATAATTTTAGACAATATATATGCTGGTACATGCTGGTATATAAAAACGGATAAAGACATTGAAAGATATTTAAAGCTACCGTGTTTTTACAAAGGACACGAATGCGTAATAAACGGTTTAAAGAGATTAAAAAATAAAAGTTTAGTTAGGTTTTCAATGTAACTTTTGTGTTTAAATGCATGTTTAATGTCCCAATAGCTTTTATGGATTTTATAAATATTAAGATTGTTGACGATGAATTTATGTATTAAACGAAATTTATTATTACTAAGATTGCGTTAAATCAGTTCTTGATATTGCTACCTTTTGATGCTGCGAGAGCATTTGTATCGTAAAATCTAATGGTTGTGACTAGCGGAACTTCTATGTTCTCATCTAGGGAGAATTCCAAATCATGACGTTGTCCCATAGCGATAGAAGCTCGCTTAATTGTATTTTGATATGGTATTCCGTCAATATGTTCCGTAGCCATGTAAAATTCGTATGAGAGACTCAACTGAATGTTGTGACATATAAAAGAATTTGTTTGTTCATTGTATTGCCCCACTGCCGGATTAAAATCAAAATTGTACAGTTGTAGTGGCAACCAGTTATTGCTTTGATTACGAGGCTTACCCAATACCGATACAAAATAATTGTCTAAATCTTCTTCTTGATTTAGGTCACTACCGATAAGTTGGTACTGTGCTTGCTCTTTCAGATGCACACAGAGAGAGGAGAAATTCATTTTTCCCGGCTCTTTATATCGAAGAATATCGTCACTCAACCTCATTTTGCAAGAAATCATTAGATTTATGCCAAAGTGTAGGAGACTTTGGGGTTTCTTATCTCTATGACACCAGCCATTATGTCTTCTTAGTATAGCCAAGGTGTTGGGGACCGTAGCAGCGCTCTCGTGGAAGTAATTTAATATGCGATTATCAGGTGCAAGAGGCAAACTTACTGTGTAGGGCACATATTTTGCCACAATTACAGGCTGATCCGTTAGATAACCCAAAGGACCGGATATAATTTTTTTCTTTTTCTTAAATCCATTGTACAATACTTCCTTCATACTCCTATTGTAAAAATCAACTTTTATATTCAGCCATAAATCCGTAGTTGGGCTATCATTTTCATCAAAACTCGCGTTCTTATACCACATTTCGATGACGGACCCTAAGATGTGCGTAAAATTATGCAATATTTTTATATTAATTTTAGACAGTAGAACATGTCTCAGATTTCCCTTTTCCCGCTTTTGCTCTGTATTGGGAACACATGCGTCCAAGGTTACATTACAAACAACTATTCGAATTTCTGCGGCGTCAGTTGTAAAATTTTTCAAGTTGTTGTTGGCTTCAGGTTTGCTTAGGAATTTTGTACTTTGATTGAAATTTATTAATGATTCTTGCAGTTCGATCAGCTCTTCGTATTGTGCCATTATACAACTCCGTTTAAAAGGCACTAAATGACGTAACGGCTCTTGGTGCTGACAGTAAGGAGACTCGAAGTTTTTAGACGGTAGATCTGTTAATGGGAAAAATTATTCGTGCCATTTAGTATTTTCCAGTATTCTGACTCACCAAAGTTGCCCACATATCTAGTGTTGATGTTTATAATTTGCAACGGATCCCCATATTTGAAATAGTCATGAGCCTCTTCGCCACTTTTCTCTTCTAATATATTGGGCCAAGTGTAATATTGCGAGGTATCGTAATACATGGCTTTTACCTGAAAATATTAGAATTGAATATTGGAACAAAAATGGTTTGAAGTTCTCGTACAGTTTCCCGCTCCTTATGTGTACGGGCATTGGACCAGAAGACACATAACCAACTGTTCTCCTGCTCACAAGCCGGTAACCCTTGATGTAATGCGAAATCTTCGTATCGTCCTTTGTAGGTATTTTCAAATAAAGGATCCTGTGAGCACACAAAACTTTTAAATACCATTGGATGACAATTTGGATCACAGCAGCAATTTATATCACATTCATCTAAACGCAAATCACAAAAGCAATAAGCACTGGAATGCTTTTCAGAACTCTCCTCTTTTGCTAAATCCCTTGTATCGCTCTTGTTTTCATCCACATCAGTAGACTGCGACTGCGTTGTAGTGGTGGGTGTTGTTGAAGTTGCAGCATGTTTGTCGGTGGCTTTTTTAGGAGGAAATTCCGGCCACACATTTTCAGTGACGGTACTTAGGAGAAAAGTGGATGTTGCTGTGTTTATTAGAAGATTTTCGCTATCCTCAGTTGTATCGTGAGCGTTGAACGCCGATTCAGTTGTAGTAAGAGCGGTAGTGGTGGAAGTAGTCGCCGTATTAGACAGGACTATTTTTACCGCCTTCGAAGAAGAAATAAATATAACTAATAATAGCACGGTGTACATGATCCACATCGATGATTACTTGAATTCTACACCAAATTTTGCAAAATTATATAATATTAAATTGATATCGACTATAACTATACCGGACGATATAGTCTTTAATTTATATCTGAAAAGAAAAAAAAACAAAAAAAGTGAAAACGTATCGTGGTTCGCTCGTATCGTACGTTATCTCTAATCGTACCTTTCGATTCCCGTGTAGATCAAATCTTCTTTGGATAAAGCCAAGCCACCGCCACCAAATTTTTCTCTTATACTATCGTACCAGCTGGTCGGGGCAATTTTCCAAGTTCTTATCTCTAAACGATGATATCCCGGCCGCGCAGGAATGTGTACGAATCCATAACCTACCGGCCAGCTATTATTCAAAACATTTACTGCATGCAATTCTACATGCAACTTAGGCCAACCCTGGACGGAAGCTGCTCCCAAATGCAAATCCAACGGATGACAAAAGTCTGAAGAGTTTTCTAAACTATTATTTCCAACTACAGTTTGCCCCAGAGGGTCACCTTCTATAACTCGCCAAGCACTACCTGACAGTCGTAGGGAATATATCTTCTTCTTATTGTCTAATATTATTTTTTTATTATACGTGATATTTTACCGGACTGCAAACTCCACTTGCAATAGATGTGCGGTTCTTTAAAATCAATCGCTTTCAATATTTGTCCAATAATATAAACTTCCGCCATCAATACAATCTCTTCGCATATGGAAAATACGAATCTAACTTTTAATTTACTTCAATAATCTTTAAGACGATTCTTTACTTTTTCCACTGAAACTGCTCTTTCAATAAAAATAATCATTTTTCTACTTCTGTCACGTTACATATTTTTCATGTTTTACTTTGTCGGTTACCATAGCAATTACATTATTTCCAACAATTATTGTTATTATGAAAATATTTTTAGACCAGCGACAGAGGAAAAATGTATAGAGCACTAGCTTTCAGACAGATAAAGGTACGATGCAGATAAATCGATTCAGCGTCCTAGCTTCATCGAGGATATATATATGTATATCTATGCCTGCGACAGGCTAAATCGTATTCTTAATTCCATTGTACGCTATGTCTATAGTGTTCGCCGAAGAACTCAGGTCTCTGAATATATTAAACAGCTTTTGGGATGTACTTTTGGGCAGTTCACTGCGAGCGCAGTCTATTGCTTTGTTAAGTAAGGGCAACCGGCTAATCTTTGCTCGTTCTTTCCGTTCTCACGCTCTACCAGTAATCAACAGATTTTTATCGCTCTAATTAGACGTAGCTGCTTGGAGCGGTCTTTTCTTGTTCGAGTTGCGCTCTGCTGGAATTACTTACCTCTTGGCCTATTTATTTTTTCGCACTCTAATAACGCCTTTCGGGTGAAACTGCTTTGGTATTTTTCCTTGTTGATATAATGCATGCTCTCCTGGTCTACCGTAACTCAACCTTTTTCTATATGATCTTGAAATTGCTTTTAGTTGGGGTGAACATCCCACTATTTATTTATTCTGCTGATAGCAGCTTAGTGGACGATGTGGTTGCTTGATTATGATTTTAATGACTTTATCGCTACTACCTGTTGCACGGTCTTAACTATCATTATTCGAGTTTGAATGTAGGTTTTGTAAAATACAACTTGCTAGAGGATGTGGAATACTCTAATGTAATGAAGTGAGGAGTGCATATGAGAAAAAAAACCAACTTAAGGGAAAACTCATTACCTACACTCCTTGTGATACAAGGATATGCTAGCGTCTTGCGGATGTATGTAATATCCAGAAGGATTTGAGATAGATCAACTTTTTATTATATCGATCGATTTAGAACCATCTTGTCTGCACGTCTGTCCGCCTGTCCACCTGTTCATCTTTTTTTCTTGTGATTGACCTACAGACCGACAATCTTTAAGATATTTTGATGAAATTTGGAACATCGAAATGTTTTGTCCAAAGATGGGCACTATTGAATATATTTCGGATTGGACGACTTTTTCGATCACCTCCCATATAACGCCTTATTTTTAAAAGTTTTTATGTAAACATCTGTAGGATAATGTAGGGTGTTTAATAATGAGTCGTGTCCCACTATAGCGGTTTTACTTGGTTCTATGTAAGGCTATCATAACTATTATAAAAGACGAAATACATCAAACGTGCAACCTTTCAATGTTTCATATGTATACTGAATTTAAATTAAAATAAGTATATATATCATCCCTTTAATTATAATGTAAATTACTTTTCAAGAAAACAGCCATAAAATACCTTTCCGTGTACTTTGTTCGCTGCCTTAGTTTAGTTGTATTAGGCGATCACTACGGTTTGTTTTATTGCGTTTTCTTTCTAAGCTGCGTAATTTCTAATTTTTCATCAAGAAGAAGATTTCATCTCTTAAAAGCTACATAATGTTCATGATGGTGAGGATATTTTTAAATTTTGCCAAAGCAGTAGACTTTGATATACAAAAAGAACAGGTTACTAGTTTAAGATAAAAAAGGTTTGTGTCTTGCAAAAGTGCAATAATGGAATGGAACGAAATCGAAAAATTCAAACATGGATTGTTGCATTTGCTAATACGTAGCAAAGGCGCATTTGGCACAAATTCTTCACCTGAAAATTGTCTTTGAAAAACTTTCACAAAGTTCGACATAATCGTCTAATTGGGTGATGACACCAGAAAGCAGTAAATTGCTTACAAAAGAAAAAGTTTGGTAGGATATCGTAACATATTCAAATAAGTTCGGCAAGCTTTTGCTTAATAACTCGTAATGCGAGCCAAGACAATCGCAATCAATCAATTGAGTAAGTGATTCAACTTACGTAAATTATAAATGAAACTCGGAAGGTTGGTTAAGCACACGCACGCATATATTAAAATATTATTTTCATTTTTAATAAAAATACTCACTGTTCAATGCATACATTTCTTAAATATTAGCCGGAAAAAGTTTACCAATATGAAGAAATTTGGTACGATAAACGACAATCTACTTGTGCACGTCCGCTTCTTGAAGTTTCCCGAATTTGGGTAAGATCTCCTCTTTCCAAGAATGGATGCTCTATTACATGAAAAATGCTATTTGTTGTTTTGAATATTCTGTTGAAGATCTTTGATTTCTAATAAACTATATTTTACAACGTATTCACGTCGACCAGCTCACATCTTTATATTTAATCTTCGTATTGAAACTCAAAAGATTGCCATTTATGCCAATGAAGAAATTGTATGACTTAAGGTAAGTGGTTGCAAGCACTGGAATCTGTATATAATTTAATTTAGTCTGATCGAATAATATCAAGAATTTTCTAAATCAAAAGCTTTAAGTGGAATAACCGATTTTTCAATTATCGTAGTAGTTGAGCCTAATATATCTTTTATATATATTCTTGATCCGCATCAAATTCTGAATCAATTTGGGCATGTCCGTCTGGCCGTCTGTTCATCTGTGTAATGCCATATTTGCCAGAAACGTTGGAAGTTCTAGCACGCAGGCATTGAAAAGGGCCCAAATCGTTCGAAGATTACGTCTGCAGTGCTACATAAAGAGGGAATACTTCTGTTTCTCAAAAGGTAAAAAATGGCTTTTGATCATTACTCGTAGCAAAAGCTAGCTTTTGACCCATTTTCAAATTTAGAACACGAATAAAAATGTTTGCCTGTTCTTCGATCCAACTGTCCAACTGTCCGTCTGTGTCCGTCCAACTGTGTAGTAACTGTGGTAAACATTGTCCCGAATATAAGGTATTGGAAGTAATCCCAACTTGTCGAAGGACACGCCTACAGCACCCAAACGCCTATGCGAGAAAAAACTGAGAACAGCTTTGCTTCTCGTGATTTTTGTTTGTTACGCATAAACTGCAACATAAACACAATATAAATTTCCACTTTTATTCTGAACGTAGAACACCACCCCAACCAACATTGGAGACTACGAAGATTTAGTTCGTTTGCTTTTTTTTTTGAAAGGTTTTTTATGATAACGGTGACGGTTATAAGGGATTCGGTCATGATCGAATATTATTTTCTTACTCGATTACATTAATGCTGAATATTGATACTCGAAGCAAACCAAGCACCAAAGTTAACTATAAGTTCCTGTAAATAATCAAGGTTTGCAAATAGATCCGCTGAGAATTGTAAATAAATAAATTGGGCGCTCCTCGAAAATCGCAATTCAGTGATGTGGATTTACTCATAGAAAAGTAGTCGGGTGAAAATATGAAATCGCAAGCAGACATTCTACTTGACATTGTAGCGTATTTATGGTGGGACGGAAGGTACACTGAACTTTCGCATATTCTTCTTTCTTTATTTCTTTTTGACATGTTAGGAACCCGCATTACAGCAGAATTAGAAAGAATATCAACGTTCCGACGAGATATGAGTTTCGTATAGAGATTGGAGACTGCATTAACAAATTCGACTTAATAAACTCAGGTTATCTATCGATTCTAATTTCAAACTATTACATGCAAAGGAGACTTTTTAACACTAGATCGCCCAAAGAAGTAATTTTGACTGGTTTTGGCCACGATAGGTATATACTAAGTTTCAGTCTTTCAAGTGTTAATAGATCGGTTTTCAGAACATATTTAGCTTAGCTCATCTTCTTTAACCTGAATACAAATAGCACTTTATAAGGACTTCAACCAAATGTAACTAAAGGCTTTATATATATTTAAGAAATTTTTGTGAAAATATTAACAAAAACTCCGGGTCTGGCTTTTTCAAGAGCTATTAAATATCTTTAAAACAAAAAAAAAAAAAAAAAAAAGCGATGATAACAAAATATTGTTTTAATATCGATACCTTTTCCAAAGATCCATATATGCAAGTTGTATGATATGGGTATGGAAATACAGGGGTATAAAAGAAAAAACCCAAAAAAAAAAAAAAAATGATAATCGAGTTTTAATATATTTCTTGAATATTTGAGAATGGGGGGGGGGGTGTTCTACGTTCAGAATAAAAGTGGAAATTTATATTGTGTTTATGTTGCAGTTTATGCGTAACAAACAAAAATCACGAGAAGCAAAGACTGTTCTCAAGTTTTTTCTCGCATAGGCGTTTGGGTGCTGTAGGCGTGTCCTTCGACAAGTTGGGATTACTTCCAATACCTTATATTCGGGACAATGTTTACCACAGTTACTACAC